>PQWD01002050.1:0-115039 GCA_019425675.1 Leucinodes orbonalis | reverse complement strand
AACTGGAAGTCGTCTCAGGCGAGGCAAAGTCGGACAAGTAAGCCGAATTGCCCCTCTACACAATCGTATTCGTCTAACCTCGGGTAACTTCGCGTGTAGTGTATAGCACGCATTAAAGATGCTTGGATCTGCATTTAACAATTTAAATGCAGATCCAAGCAACTTTAATGCGTGCTATACACTACCCAATGGCAATTCTGTAGAATTTGTGAACACATATTAAAGAAACGTACGGTCTCTCCCTTGATAAAGAGCATATTCCTATTTCAAGGGTCGACAACACATTTCAATACTTCGGTTGCAAACGGGCGTATCATTTACCGTCAGATGAGATCTGAATCTGAATGCTAGCTGGTGTTCTGAAGACTTCATTTGGACAAGCGTGGGACGCCTGATGTTACAATCCACCGACAACTTGAGGTAGGTAGCTTGCAGCGCTTGGTGAAAATTGTTTTAGCATTAGCTAAGTGGCAATTATTATGGTCGCATTATACATGTATATTTGATGACCCGTGTGGTGTCAAGGTTGACACATCAACTTCTACACTTAGGATGCCGGGTTCAATCCCCAAGTAATAAAAACATTTGTTACAATATAATATGTTTTTCACTGTTCAGTACCTAAAATACAAGCTCTGTGTAAAGGGCTACATGGTGCTGTTTGAATGTCTCTGAATACATTACTTATATGATCAACTTGCAGTTCATTTTAAGTCTTTCAGTTTTTCAGAAAGTGGATGCAAACTCAAAACCAGGACAGTTTGCCAACAATCTGCAGCTGCTGTTGGTTGAATGATTGAGATAACATTACTATTATCAATCAACAGTTAGTGGTTCGAAGTTTTGGTTCTCAACAGACGTGTTCCATATAGGTATGCGATAGAAGTCAACAGCTCGTACTATAGCGCTCGAAACGCATCTGATTGCATTAATTATGCAGATGCACCGCGCACGGACAAACATCACAAGAATTTGCATCGCATACGCCCGCCATTTTGTTCGGTGACGTAATTGCGAACTCTGTTACTTTCGTGTGACGGTTGTAAATCAGTTAGTACTTGGAAGTGTTTTAAGACACATTATTTTACGCAAAAATTAGAATCGTTCCTTAAACCATCTCTCTAAATTGAGTGTTATAAATACTTAGCACACATATTAAAACTATATTTTCATGAAGTAATTTTTTTTTGTCTTAAGACATGGAGGAAATGTAAAGTTACCAACAAACCAACGCCATACATAGTTTAGTTAACTAAACGTCTTATCCCTAAACATTTTTACAATATAGAAAGTTTTATAGTCGCGTTTTCCATGTGAAAATTTGATAAAAACTACATTTGGGGCTAATACGAGAATTCGGGCTAGTTAGATTTTTTGCCAAAAAGGCGGACCGTGGAAAGGCCGACCCCTTGGGGCTTGCTCGGTCATCGGTTAGGTCGTCACGTAATACGTCTCGTGTCATTACTGAACATTTGCTGAGATAGAGCAAAATCTTTATGACTATGGCGTGTAAATTGTATTTTTTTGTGTTGGTGCGGACGTGTGATAAAGAAGCAATATATGTGTGTGATCAGATGGGTGATAATCAGAAGGGTGGGGAAGAATCCATTACCACACATATATTGCTTCTTTTCCAGACCGCGAGGATTGCAAAAGAAGCAAAACTTAAGAAAAAAGAACGTTTGGTTAAGATGACGTGTGGAATAAAGACAAAATTGTTGAGCAAGTAGGTGCTTTTTTTACTTATATATATATATATATATATATTCAAATAACCAAATTCACTTCTCCAACAGCTATAAAGTTCGATGTAACTCGTCTAAAGAATGCAGTGAAGTTTACTATCGTGTACTGAAATGCCATCAAACTTTTCCGCGTCAGGTTTGTCATTCTCTATCACGCGCCGGGCACACCGATAGAATTACGGTGTCATTAGTTCGGGTGGTATGGGAGAGTAATCTCGGCTGACGAGCTCCGAAACGTCCGCATTTATGACAACCATTTAAGACGGAGTGATGCTACAGCTCATCGTTTTCTACAGACCTTTACTACATAGTATAAAACAAAGACGGTTTCTCTGTCCATATATCCTTTTGTATGCTATAAAATATAATTTTTAAAATGACGCAAGGTTTTTTATGTGGTTTTTAATAGATAGAGAAATTGAAGGGGAAGTTTTATATGTATAATCCACTATTTAATGGATGTTCATTAAATAGTGGAGAAATTTTTGAGGTTTCTAATGTGCTGAAGTAACTAATTTAATATTTCCGCTTACATTGCAAACGCAGGCTGACCCTACGACCTTTTTTTAAAATAATGTACTAAGTATTGTATACATTGAAAAGGCCTACAGAAAACTTCGGGTCTTTCTTATATATCTATCCCACAATATTTTTATTGCCATTTACTTTCAATTCGAAGCGATTTTTACCAAAACAGCATTAATTATTATCCAATTTAATAAATTAGTATATATGTCTAATAAAGATCTATATTTAGCACTTTTCAACATATGATTTTTATGAATATTTTCGAATTCACAAATTTAAAATACAAAAGCAAAGTGCTGGTCGTTTCTTATCGCCTAAAATTTGTGGAGAGGCAACTTAAGATCAGACGAACATAGGATAGTATCACGAAATATGGTATAACCAAATCCAAAATTTACTCATTAATCACTTCTAAGGTGGATTAAAGTTTGTCCGGGTCGGCTAGTATTGGCAATATTTAATTATAACTTTCCACACCACTTTTGTTGCACGGATGTCTCAAAGACCGAATCTAACCTTTTAGAGCTACAGCTCTCTGAACTACCAAGCATGGATATAAGGGCATAATCCACAAAAGTAACAACCTACATAAATATCTAAATAAAACAAATAACACTTATTCTGAAAACTACTACTTCGTCGTTAACATGTTCTCAAAGTAATTTGTGTCCAGGGTGGCCAAGTTACATACATTTGGAGAACTAAGAGTTTTTGAATGTTTACTATAACATGTCAGCATTATATTATCAAACAATGCAATATATGTATTCAATCTCTTCATTTTATCAAAAATATCATGACCTCACTCTTCAACTATATTCGGATGGAAGAGATATGATCTACGACCCCAAAACTTCCACGAGGACAGATCTGTAGAGTTCGTATCCATCGCCTACCTGAAAAGTTACCAAAGTCAAGACTGAAGTCTTGCTGACAAAATATCGATGTCCCCAATTTTGTAAGCCATTAAATACGTCCTTATTATTACTCTACTAATGTCTCCTTGTTCTAAAAAGGGAAAACTATATATGAGTTTTTTCGAGACGAACCTCGTCTTGACGTGTTGTTAGGTGACTATGTAACCTACAAAACTGCGATTGTTCATAATCAAAACAACAGTTGGTAACAATTATACTGTTTGACAAATTTACCGTACAGGTATAATAAAAAGTAGTTTGGTGAAACGTATCTTCAGACGAAATAACATTCCTTTCAAAAGACAAAAATGCAATCTGTTTGTGTGTCGTCACTTTATTAGATTTGTTTTGTCAAGTTACATGTCTATTGGGATAGGACGCACGACATTTGATATTCTGTGTTGCTTTACAAAGCAGCACTTTTGTGAACGTCTCAGTCAGATATCAGTGACATTGTAAATGGGTTTTGTTTGATCACTTCAACAACTGTCTTTGTGCTACCGTTATTTTTATTTGTCGGAGCTTAAGACGCTTGTGTCCCTTAGGAAAAGACTCGCTTTTTGGAGAATTTGCCCTTGGTATTCTGCCTTTGAAAGATTATTTTGTTCCTCATTGTAAGTAAATATTTTTTTTGATAAATAAATATATTAATTTGCACATTTTTTAAATTCTTTCTATACGAAATATATGTTTTTATTTAATTTTTTGTTTTGGAAAGTACCAGGAGAACATAAATAGTTAAGAGCTTATTCTGCTTCTTAGCGTATCATATTCAAACCGTAAATGCCCAAAAGCTAGCTGTGAGACTGATTTTGTGGAGCGGTCCAAACGATATACACTTTATGTTAGTTCATATTTTAAAACAAGTATACTTAAGCGTATACCATTAGTTACATATGAGGTTACATTGTAATGCTAGAATACTATTATAGGAATTTCGGTATCAAAATTGACAACATTTATGGTGGCTATAATGCTTATACTATATCCCGTAACAAATAAAAGTTTTAAAATATGTAATAGAAACAGGCTGTATTTATAGGGACAAATCGCTTCAAATTCCATTTATAACCGAGGAACTTTATATTCGAAGGAGGTCCTTGAGCCGCTAAGGCGCTTACTGTAAAAGAGATTATTTCAACCATTAATTAATATTTAAATTAGAGAGATTTTTTATTTTTCATCAGATTGCTTCTGTAAAAATATTGGAGTTCGTAATATGTTCGCATTGCGTTCAGGAATAAATGTGTTTGGATTTAAATATATTTTTTGATAAGCCATGTATAATGGACACAAGTAAAAATACTTAAGGTATAACAAAAAAAAACATTAAAATGGGGCTTACTGCTAATGTCATTTTCTTGTCGCTTCTTGGCAATTTTAAAAAAGAAATTTCTTTTCTTTCTTGCTCAATTCAAATATTATTGATGCAACAATCCAATCCAATGAGAAATTTGATAGTTTCCAAAAAAGAAGTTATGTTTGATATGGTTATGTAATCTTCTATATTCTTCTACATTCCAATAGAAAAATAAAACTTTGTACGAAACCGTTTCCAACTTTAGCCCGATCTGCAGAAGGCAGCTGTACTCAAACTTTTGTTAAACACGCGGGTCTAAGTTCTTGCTATGTGATGTATACTAAAAAAGGCTGTATATATAAACTTACGAATATATTCTGAGTTGAAATATTAATATCACTTAACATCGAATCAAAGTGTAAAATCTATTTATCTGCTTATAAAATATAAACACGCCTTGCAGTCGTGTTGGATTCAGAGGCTTCTCTTTGAAAGGGATGATTCGCCATACCAACATATGGGTTGGTAAATAGCATCTAAAAATATATGGTTGAATGAGAAAGGGCCGCTACTTGTACTCTGCTGAATGTTTTGACCTTAAGCCGCTTATTATGGCACCAACAGAAGTGAAGGGAGCCCCATTACTTGAGTGATCACATTTCTTTTTCGCAAAATGAGGTAGACCTATGTCAGATGAGTCGCGATAGGTTGTATACACTTATTTGTTATCATCGAATCGAATAGAAAGAATCGGTGATTCAGTACGTATATTTTCTCTTTATCAATTGACTTATGTAGGTATTTCTAATAAAGATTCAACCTATCCTAGGTTAAACCTATACTAGTTGAGCTGCTATGCTTTAAAGACATAGAGATTTTCTATAAAAAGTGGGCGTGACATTCATAGTATTCTTACCAACTAAAGCATGTTTCAGAAATACAATACGCAGGAAATGTTATTTCGTAGTGAAATAGTTTTAACGCCGGCTCAATATTTGGTATGAAGCCGACGGGCGGGTCAGCTAAACGGCTTAACTTCGTTGCAGTCACTCAACGTTCCCTTTACAATTTCATTTGTTTTGTGAATGATACTTTCTTTCATCGTTTATCTCTTCAACAATGAAATGTTTATTACAACGATAAACCTTTGTCGGGGATGATATCTTGAATTAAAGTTTACCTAAGAATAATCTAAAAGCGTATTTTATGTTGTTTTGTGCACAAGACGACCATTTCGGTCACTTGATGATTAGTTTCACACTTTTCTGTGGCAGATGCTGTGGCGAAAGAAATCAAGAACTGTGTATAGTCACAATTCTCCAATAACAGCCATCACTCGAACGACAGTTGCTAGGTTTCGTATGCCTAGTTATTTCTCAAGGTATAGTGCCCTCTTCGCGAAACAAAGAAGAGTATAAGATTCGTATTCACGGGATGATATCTGGTACTGCGGTGAATAAGTACCAACGTACGTGGACGACTAAGCATCATCAAGCCTACCATCTAGTGAACCTATAGATATCTTCCACTACGTATATAGGAAACTACGTATATGACAATGTAATACTAAAGAAAACATTTCTCTAATTTTAAAACACCTGACGTAAACCTTAAAAACTCTAAAGCGATAGCTCATAATGAATTGTAAATGCGAAAAAGTAGACCGTTGAACAAGTAAGGCGCGTAAACATTTTCGAGTGAAGAGGCCCTTGTAAAGGTAACAGCCAACTTAACTTCTTTTCTTTTGTTGTCTTTGTATGGACGATGGTACTTCAGTTTTATTTCACAGTATGCCAAAGTTATGAATAATGAATGCTTTGCCAAATACAAATTCTAATTTAACAGCTTTCGGTGAAGGTTGAATTTATTGCTGCGTTTTATGTTGGTACTTATTCCGTAATTTTTATCGTTGGTTTTTAAAACGAAAAATCGTAGGAGGCTTCATAGTAAGTGACACGCGCCCTCTATTAACATTTTCAAATTTGGTGTTCATTTAAATACGAAACAACCCATTTTACAGCACCTCATAGTAAGTGACACTTGCCTCATAACATTTAGAACTCTGGAGTCCATTGAAATATGTAACGACCCATTTAATATAAATAAGATACAAATAAGGGGATACCTGTTTACGTTTCTGGAATGACGAAAGAGATTGATTTTCCTGCATTGGGCTGCTACACCCGTAGGTCGTGGGTGAAACGTAACTGTGCGAATTACCTAATTTGATTAGAACATTGCAAGCTTAATCACCCGATTGTTAGAAAAGAAAGATGATTCCGTGCTTTGGAGGGCACGTTAAGCCGTTGGTCCCTCCTCAATCATAAGATGGCAGTTGTTAACACCCACCAATCCGCGTTTGGCCTACGTGGTAGTTTACGGACCAATCTCCCCATAGCTATGCTGTGCGACAAGTTTATTTTTATTTTATTTTATTTATTGGGAATAACAAACAGTTACACATTGTATGTTTACAAATTACAAAACCATTTGTGGTACAGGTAAATGTGTAACCAACACCGTTATCCACGTATATTTAGCGAAATATTGCTGCGAGCTTAAGAACAACAAATCAAGAATATAATACCAATAAGAATATAATATATATGATACAAAGTATTAATGTAAATACTAACTAGTGCAACTTAACGAAAACATATTAAGACTGTATTACAATGATTTTCTTTTTATTATAAACGTTGTATAATTATTTATGCCTGAAGCGAGTTCAATACAATTTCTTTAAATTTAAGGCGAGATAGTGAATTATATCAAAACCGTTGAAATGGTCATTAAATATTCTCAATAGTCGTGTCAGAGGGGCACGATCCCCAGCGATAGTTCTACGCTGCTCGATGTAAAACGTGCGTATAGCTTGCGATCTTCTAATATTATAGTTTCGTGGGACAGTAAATTTTATTTGATTAATGAGGGTCTGGACAATCTATCTCGTTATGGAGTACACTATACAAAAGCATAACTGAGAGCAGCAAACGTCTTGATTCTAGTCTTAACATCTTGTATTTAGATAAAAGTTCATCATAAGACTGGTACGAACGAGAACACCTGTAGTTAATAGTTTTCAAGAACTTACGCTGCACTCTCTCGATAATTAAATTACACTTTTCAAAAAACGGATTCCAAACTTGAACTGCATATTCCAACTGAGGCCGGATGAGCGCCTTTAGAATGAGAGAGTGCTAAAATCAGATCAGCATAGAGCTAATGGTTTTTTGAATATATTGTAGAAATTGCATCATCATCATCAGCTCATTAAACGTTCCCACTGAGGGGCACGAGCCTACCCGTATAGGGTGAATAGGCCTTAGTCATCCACGCGGGCTCAGTGCGGGTAGGACGACTTCACGCACAACCTTTAAATCTTTCAGGTTTCTCACGATGTTTTCCTTCACCGTAAGAGCATCGGATAACGTACCGGCGTATCCTGGAAACTGATAACTACTAATTAGTCATCGGAGCGGGGGATGATAAATGTATACTTAATCGGCGAGTTGGATGTTTAGCAAGCGGATGGATTAATGGTTACATCTGATCGATTTATATAACGTCTCGTACTGGTTGATAGTGATGAATTGCATGACACCATAACTAGTTTATTAGTTTACATTCGAGAATCGGTTTGGTCTGAATTATATTGATGAGTTAGTTTTCCTACTTAATTTAAGAAAAAAACGTTAACACCTCTCGAATAATATAGCTTCCTATTGGTGTGAGAGTAATATAACAAGTTAGCAGACAGAAAAAAAACGGTGGTACCTACCTAAAACGACTCAGTACCGAGTATACCACCTAGTATAGGTAATAAATAAAAAATAAATTAAAAGAAATATTTTGGAAATATCTTGTTTCATATACTTAAAATAAGCTTATTTTAATATCACCAAAATAAAGTTATATTACTTATATATTAATTAGATATAGATTACCTATATATAGTCAAAGAGTTCTAGCAGTATACATTGTCTTACACACTCCTTACACAGGAACAAAGCTTCAAAAGAAAGCAATTAAAAAAGGTTTACGTATAATACTGCTATTAGCTTTGTTAAGGCACGGTGTTCTTCCGCAGTAGCCCAAACCCATTTGCGACCGCATTGTGGTTAAGACAGCAGTAAGCTTGGATTAAAGCAATGCTCAAGGGGTTTTGATCTCACCGCTAATTAACGGTGGTGGTCAATTAAATAAATCTTTCTGTAGAACACAACGTAAACTCGACCGAAGTTTGCAATCTACGGGGTGTTTGGCACATGGACTGACAGGATTTTTTAGTTGGAAAAGTTAGCTGACACCTTGGATAAACATACATGCTACGTTTAATAATAATAAATATCTACAGTCATTCACACAGCGCCACCTAGCCCCAAGTTAAGAGTGAAGCCTGTATGTATTATGGGTACAAACAACGGATAAACATACTTACATACATATTTTTTTTGTAAATACAAACATCCGTTGTTTAGTTTCCATATTCCAATCTAATGCTTAAATTGGGGTTCTGTGTGAATGTCAGTAAATATTTCATCATCAGCTCATTAAACGTCCCCACCACAGATTTCCCAATACAGGAGATGGGGCAAGCCGCGTTTTTAAGCGCGACAAATGTAAGCTCAACGAGCATACCCGGCTGCCAGTTTACGCTCTGTGTAAGTCGCGTCCAGACGCACGCATTTTAGAAGAAATACCGTTTATTTTCCAAAATGCCGTCCTGTGCAATAGTAACATGCCATCATCGCAGTGATTTAGTAAATTTAGCAAATAATGGAATAACTTTTCACAGGTAAGACCGAAAACTTTGATTATATAATTAAAAAAGGATATTTAAACGAATCGTCCGTTTTTTATGATGAAAACATATCACTGTAAATTCTTTGTAACGATCTGGTAGTTATATTACAATGCGGCTGTGCTAATGTTCGTCGGTTCGCAATTCGTAATATGCGCGCAATGGCTTAGCGAACGTTACTCGTGTTCCATTAGAACCATTATTCGGTAGTACGGCCCCTGACCGGTCCGTTGGTACAAACGCCTAGTGAGAACCATTTTATCGACCACCTATCGATATATTCGTATGCAGTCTTGTATGGAAGCGGAAGGTTTTGTTTATTATTTTACGTTTGTATTTTTTTATATCCTCGATTCTACTAACAGTATTTAAGAAATATTTTGAGGCTATTTTATTTATATAAAGTTATTTTATATCTTTTATTCGATATTTAAGTTTTGTTAAGTAGTGTGGAGGCTAGATTAAAACGGGACGCCAAATGTATATGTAACTTTGGGAAATAAAATATTATTATTATTATTGTTTTAAAACATAAGTACATAATAAGCGAACAAAGTTGATAAGAATCACGACGGCTATTGGCTTTTTATCAATGGTGACTGTGAACACGTCACGGCCATTTTTAATTTGTGAATGTGGTTCTAAGGATTTTATAAAATAATGAACAAATAGTGATTTATTTTATAACTTTTTAACATTTATCATTATATTATGTCTGCCCTTTTCTGAAGCTATTCTATAGTAATAGTATTTAAGGTTCCCAGAAGATCAGCGGTGTAAGTTTTACGTTTATTATAACATGGAATAAGTAACCCTTTACAAGACAAATATTTATGTTAATTTTACCATATCTACTCGTACATACTCGTATCTGCCTTGGGTGTTGCTATTTAAAAAAATATATGTTTTCATTCTAAACATTATCTCTTGAAATGTAATTAAAATTTACTTTCGCTGTATTGATTTTTAGCGATGATATGATATACATACGTCGATCGATAATTATAGTTCTAATAAAATGAATAAAGCTACGCGGCTTAATAATATTGTTTAAATAATATTATTAAAGTTCCTCAACATTATTAATACACCAATAATATTATTTAAAATTAACATTTATTTCACGTAACCCAAAATTAACAGTAGGATTTTTATTTTGAATCTTCGTGCAGGTAATAGAAAAAGTATCGATATCTATCGATATAACGCTTCCCGCATGGATCACCGCGTTCAAGGTGTCCGTGATTGGGTAAACATTGACCAATGACGAGTAATATTATTAAGTGTAAGTATTTTTAATGTGTGTGTGTGTAAGTTGAAATTGCGACATTGGGTCTTCTTATAAACTTAGCGACTCGTCCGGTCTAATTGTTATTCCGATGTCTGTGGTCCCCACCGAGGGGCACGAGCCTACCCGTATAGGGTGATTAGGCCTTAGTCGTCACGCGGGCCCAGTGCGGATTGGACGACAGTATATTTATTTATTTTATTATTTCAAGAAAACCAATCCAATTTGAAACATTACTGAACGTTTAATAGGGTATAAATCGTTGAAAGAGTAAGCTGACTTTCGTCGGGTATAAGTTTCCTCATCTCTGCGCCTCCGTTGGGTAAACAACGTGCTGTTTGCGGAACTAAATGGAAACTGCATTAGATTACATGCACCCGTCATATACCACACTTGAGTGCACTGGCCGAATGTTTGTTTCGGTACAACGTGGCTAGGGTTACAGACGAAAAAATTAAAAGACCGTCGCTTTCGACGGAACCTGATTCCTTGATTTTTTACAGTACTAGTATGAAGTCTCCCGAAACGATTCCTGGGTTTAATACGTACTAAAACGATTTCCTGAAAAGGTATAATTACAACTGTGCACTTCGTACGCTAAGCGCCGAAAGGGAGGTGTAATTATTTTTTATTTGTTACCTTAGATAAATAAGTTACCTACCTATAGACAGACAATTTTTTTAGAAAAAGAGATTATTTTTATTAATCACTTTTAATTAAGATATCTTTAAAGTAATAATCTGTGTCCATTGAAAATTCTGAGAAACATTGTGGATTGTAAATCCGGCTGCAATTCCGAGAAATATCTAAAACCTGAGATATGGTAACCCTAAACGTGGCTAGACTNGCCCTCTTCGCGAAACAAAGAAGAGTATAAGATTCGTACTTCACGGATGATATCTGGTACTGCGGTGAATAAGTACCAACGTACGTGGACGACTAAGCATCATCAAGCCTACCATCTAGTGACCCTAAAGATATCTACCACTACGTATATAGGAAACTACGTATATGACAATGTAATACTAAAGAAAACATTTCTCTAATTTTAAAACATCTGACGTAAACCTTAAAAACTCTAAAGCGATAGCTCATAATGAATTGTAAATGCGAAAAAGTAGACCGCTTGAACAAGTAAGGCGCGTAAACATTTTCGAGGTGAAGAGGCCCTTGTAAAGGTACAGCCAACTAAACTTCTTTTCTTTTGTTGTTCTTGTATGGACGATGGGTACTTCAGTTTTATTTCACAGTATTGCCAAAGTTATGAATAATGAATGCTTCGCCAAATAAATTTTCAATTTAACAGCTTCGGTGAAGGTTGAATTTATTGCTGCGTTTTATGTTGGTACTTATCCGTAATTTTATCGTTGTTTAAACGAAAAATCGTAGGTGGCTTCATAGTAAGTGACACGCGCCCTCTATTAACATTTTCAATTTGGTGTTCATTTAAATACGAAACAACCCATTTTACAGCACCTCATAGTAAGTGACACTTGCCTCATAACATTTAGAACTCTGAAGTCCATTGAAATATGTAACCCATTTAATATAAATAAGATACAAATAAGGTTGATACCTGTTTACGTTTCTGGAATGACGAAAGAGATTGATTTTCCTGCATTGGGCTGCTACACCCGTAGGTCGTGATGAAACGTAACCCGATTGTTAGAAAAGAAAGATGATTCCGTGCTTTGGAGGGCACGTTAAGCCGTTGGTCCCTCCTCAAATCATAAGATGGCAGTTGTTAACACCCACCAATCCGCTTTGGTCTACGTGGTAGTTTACGGACCAATCTCATAGCTATGCTGTGCGACAAGTTTATTTTTATTTATTTTATTTATTGGGAAAAATAAACAGTTACACATTGTATGTTTACAAATTACAAAACATTTGTGGTACAGGTAAATGTGTAACCAACACCGTTATCCACGTATATTTAGCGAAATATTGCTGCGAGCTTAAGAACAACAAATCAAGAATATAATACCAAAATATATGATACAAAGTATTAATGTAAATACTAACTAGTGCAACTTAACGAAAACATATTAAGACTGTACTACAATGATTTTCTTTTTATTATAAACGTTGTATAATTATTTATGCCTGAAGCGAGTTCAATACAATTTCTTTAAATTTAAGGCGAGATAGTGAAAATATATCAAAACCGTTGAAATGGTCATTAAATATTCTCAATAGTCTTGTCAGAGGGGCACGATCCCCAGCGATAGTTCTACACTGCTCGATGTAAAACAGCTTGCGATCTTCTAATATTATAGTTTCGTGGACAGTAAATTTTATTTGATTAATGGTCTGGACAATCTATCTCGTTATGGAGTACACTATACAAAAGCATAACTGAGAGCAGCAAACGTCTTGATTCTAGTCTTAACATCTTGTATTTAGATAAAAGTTCATCATAAGACTGGTACGAACGAGAACACCTGTAGTTAATAGTTTTCAAGA
Organism: Leucinodes orbonalis; assembly: GCA_019425675.1. Taxonomy (NCBI): domain Eukaryota; kingdom Metazoa; phylum Arthropoda; class Insecta; order Lepidoptera; family Crambidae; genus Leucinodes; species Leucinodes orbonalis. The sequence continues at coordinate 101,991 of PQWD01002050.1, read as the reverse complement.
ACTTACGCTGCACTCTCTCGATAATTAAATTACACTTTTCAAAAAAACGGATTCCAAACTTGAACTGCATATTCCAACTGAGGCCGGATGAGCGCCTTTAGAATGAGAGAGTGCTAAAATCAGATCAGCATAGAGCTAATGGTTTTTTGAATATATTGTAGAAATTGCATCATCATCATCAGCTCATTAAACGTTCCCACTGAGGGGCACGAGCCTACCCGTATAGGGTGAATAGGCCTTAGTCATCCACGCGGGCTCAGTGCGGGTAGGACGACTTCACGCACAACCTTTAAATCTTTCAGGTTTCTCACGATGTTTTCCTTCACCGTAAGAGCATCGGATAACATACCGGCGTATCCTGGAAACTGATAACTACTAATTAGTCATTGGAGCGGGGATGATAAATGTATACTTAATCGGCGAGTTGGATGTTTAGCAAGCGGATGGATTAATGGTTACATCTGATCGATTTATATAACGTCTCGTACTGGTTGATAGTGATGAATTGCATGACACCATAACTAGTTTATTAGTTTACATTCGAGAATCGGTTTGGTCTGAATTATATTGATGAGTTAGTTTTTCCTACTTAATTTAAGAAAAAAACGTTAACACCTCTCGAATAATATAGCTTCCTATTGGTGTGAGAGTATATAACAAGTTAGCAGACAGAAAAAAAACGGTGGTACCTACCTAAAACGACTCAGTACCAGTAGTATACCACCACTAGTATAGGTAATAAATAAAAAATAAATTAAAAGAAATATTTTGGAAATATCTTGTTTCATATACTTAAAATAAGCTTATTTTAATATCACCAAAATAAAGTTATATTACTTATATATTAATTAGATATAGATTACCTATATATAGTCAAAGAGTTCTAGCAGTATACATTGTCTTACACAATCCTAACACAGGAACAAAGCTTCATAAGAAAGCAATTAAAAAAGGTTTACGTATAATACTGCTATTAGCTTTGTTAAGGCACGGTGTTCTTACGCAGTAGCCCAAACCCATTTGCGACCGCATTGTGGTTAAGACAGCAGTAAGCTTGGATTAAAGCAATGCTCAAGGGGTTTTGATCTCACCGCTAATTTACGGTGGTGGTCAATTAAATAAATCTTTCTGTAGAACACAACGTAAACTCGACCGAAGTTTGCAATCTACGGGGTGTTTGGCACATGGACTGACAGGATTTTTTAGTTGGAAAAGTTAGCTGACACCTTGGATAAACATACATGCTACGTTTAATAATAATAAATGTCCACAGTCATTCACACAGCGCCACCTAGCCCCAAGTTAAGCGTGAAGCCTGTATGCATTATGGGTACTAAACAACGGATAAACATACTTACATACATATTTTTTAGATTGGAATATGGAAACTAAACAACGGATGTTGTCTCTAATCTAATGCTTAAATTGGGGCTCTGTGTGAATGTCAGTAAATATTTCATCATCAGCTCATTAAGCGTCCCCACCGAGGGGCACGAGCCTACCCGTATAGGGTGATTAGGCCTTAGTCGTCCACGCGGGCCCAGTGTGGATTGGACGACAGTAAATATTTATTTATTTATTATTGTTCAAGAAAACCAATCCAATTTGAAACAGTTACTGAACGTATACTAGGGTTACATAAATCGTTGAAAGAGTTAAGCTGACTTTCGTCGGGTAAAGTTTCCCTCATCTCTGCGCCTCCGTTGGGGGTAAACAACGTGCTGTTTGCCGAACTAAATGGAAACTGCATTAGATTACATTCACCCGTCCATATACCACACCTTGAGTGGCACTGGCCGAATGTTTGTTTCGGTACAACGTGGCTAGGGTTACCAGACGAAAAAATTAAAAGACCGTCGCTTTCGACGGAACCTGATTTCCTTGGATTTTTTTACAGTACTAGTATAGTCTCCCGAAAACAATTCCTGGGTTTTATACAGTACTAAAACAATGTCCTGAAAACGTATAATTACAACTTGCACTTCGTACGCTAAGAGCCGAAAGGGGAGGTGTTATTATTTTTCATTTGTTTACCTTAGATAAATAAGTTACCTACCTATAGATCAGACAATTTTTTTAGAAAAAGAAGATTATTTTTATTAATTTCACTTTTAATTAAAGAGTTCTTTAAGTTCTGTTTAAAGTTCTGTTTTATTAAACCTGTGTCTATTGAAAATTCTGAGAAACACGTGGATTGTAAAATCCGGCTGCAATCCCGAGAAATATCTAAAAATCCTGAGATATGGTAACCCTAAACGTGGCTGACTTAGTGTTTACTGTTTGGAATGTCAATGTTGGAAGGAACGACCAAGGACCTCAGCAATAAACAAATGAGAAACGATTCTTAGACTCATTGATTTAACTTAGAATTGACGTGGACATCATTATGTATGTGCTTGAATTAGTTTTTAGGTTGGCTTTTATCCGTTGGCTGCAGATGGCTTTTACTGTTTGGGTCGAAACCCACTACCCGGGATACTACTGTCTTAGGATAGTATACTCGATAACAGCATACATACTTTCTTAAGCACGGAATCATCTTTCTTTTTAGATAATCCGGTGATTCAGCCTGCAATTAATGTGATTTTTTTCTTTTATTTACATCAGTCCCATGTTCTATTAGATTTTTTTTCAAAAAAAAGCACAAGTTTTTCAAGAAATGTTTTTTAATGTATCTACTGAACTGCTTAGGTCATTTATTGTAACGCCACAGTAACCATAAATTGTATTAAAACACTAACTTAGCCTATAAAAAATGCACCGGGTGTAGAGCGCTCTTACAATGTGTGCTCTTTAGGTCATGTTAGTTTAGTAAACATCAGCATCAGGGAAGGGTTTGTATGATGTCAACATAGCAGCTGGGGATTGTGGTACTCTATGGTCTCATGCTTGTGTCTAGTATTATGTAGACCTGTTTGAAGGGCACTGGTGCATGGCTGATTGACTTATGTTTAGGCATAACAACTCTTTCTTACATTAAAATGTTTCTCCCATCACACAAATTTCAATAAAATAATGGAGACGATACTACTACTACAGGGGATGAAAATAGAGATTCATACTCATTGACTGCAAAACAGATGGGTAAATTCGGAAAAATATGTGTGGCTGAGATAGATCAAGAATAAATCGTAGAAAGCTGAGATGGGTGGGTAATATTGCCAGAATAAATCAGTTTCGGTTGGCGATTACTGGAACAAAGACTGGGGACTAATGCCCCTGAATAGAACTCAGAGTTGGAGATAAACCCTTTGAACGCCAGAAATCCAGACACAATACAAGATATATTCTTTCTGAAAACTTCAGGTGTAATTCATCATTACCTATAGGTACTCATGGACCACAAATTGTCATTTGTACGGAGTTTTCATTCCAATACTTACTTATCAAAACTGTTTTTTCTTGTAATATATCCCGTCCATCTTCAATTTAGTCGGTCTATGTATTTATTAACGTCACTGATAATTTAATATATACTGTATTAAGTCAAACACTGTAGTTTAATTCCCAATCCACTCATTTCTTACGCAGTTCTTAGGAGTAATAAATAAAATATCCATTTACATTCAGACAGTGCCATTTAGTACTAATTTAAGTGAGAAACTTGTATTATGGGTACTAAACAAGAATACCTACAGTTTTTTTTTGGGAATACAAACACATTATACAGAAACATCTAGACCTATACAAACGGACATATTCATGCACACAAATGATTTTACTTCTCGGTAAGGTAAAGAATAGAAAACCACTTTCGTTCGCCACAATATATAAAACTGAGGATTTCTCCAAGATACACACAAAGGCGACTAGTTTTGTTCAGTCAGCTATAAAGACAAACATTGGAGACGTGAAACGATTAATGCGACTATTAAAACTATATCATCAATCTTGGCTTCAGATTTGCTAGTTTATAAATAAAATACTATACAAAATGAACTTGCTTAAGATAGCGGGTAGTCGATGGATATTGTTTGCATTCAGTTTTTAAGGAAGACTTATGTTTAGCAGAAGACTTATTCGATTTTAATTAATACGCAATTGTGGCTCTAATTAATTAAACCGTGCTGAACGAATGCTGGTTGGACCGGAGTGGTCTCACTTTTTCTTTCTCTTACGGAAAACCTATCGCAATCCATTACTAGGCATGGGTCTCCCTCATTCTGCCTAGGTCCCTATTCTCATCTAGCCTCCACGTTCGCAAGTCATCGAGACCGGAGAACATACCCTCGCTACGCTTACCAAGATGCGGCCACCACCTCCATTCGTCTGCTCCAACGGCCATCGGGTTTAACTTACAAAACCGACGTGAAAGAAGCCTACAATCAGACATGGTCATGCCCCCAAAGGTTTATACCACAGACATCCGAATATACAATGTATTGGGAAATCTGTGGTTTATACATACCTATATAGGTCTGGGTGTTTTATATGTATTTATGAAAAATTATTTAAGCATGTTTATCCGTTGTTTAGTACTAATATAACAGGCTAATATTAGTTGTGGACTAGATGACACTGTTTTTTTTTTCGAACTGACTACTGCTGTTGGCCGCAGATGGCCTTAACAGCTTCACCGGGCAATTGGCGAGCGCAGATGGCTCTCAGCCTTAAATATGGCGCTGTGTGAATATCAGTGGTTATTTATTTATCTTTCATGAATCGTACTATACAAGTCCATCTATCCCTTACCATCAGGTGAATTGTCTGCTCGTTTGGCCCATCAATGGAATTAAAAGCTTTATAGGCAAAACGAGGATTTAACACTCCAGGGTTAGTCTCATTGTTTATTATCCGCCCATATTTACGCTAAAGAAGTTGAAGTTTAACGAACGTCTTTCCCCAGTAAAAGTTAGCAAACGTATATAAGCCTCTTCGACAATTCGGCGACATTTATTAATCCAGCCGGCGAAAAACACGATGGAGTGGGACGCATCTGATGGATGAGTGCGATCCGTCTTCCTTAAAAGGTACAAACAGAATAAGTGCTGTTTGCCCCCTTAATAACGCTAACTACGCAAGGCGCGGAGGCAAGTATTTACGTTGTTTACTTTTTATTAAGCTACTGTTAAGACAAAAGTAAGTAGTTGCTTTTGATTCTGGCTTCAATTATATCTGCTAGATTAATATGAAATTGTTACGTAATCAGGGGACGAAAGGCGGTGAGCAATAGTTTACTTTGAGATAACTTGGTGGTAGACTCTAAACAAGTGTGTAGGTAGGTACCACCGCAGTGCCAAATATCGTCCCGTCAAATAAGAGTGCTATATACTTTTGTGTTTCAGGATGACGACACTGTGCTAGTGAATTAACGGGTATAAGAGACCTGACATCTGTTCTCGGGTGACAGCGCAGTGCGGCGTTGATAGAGAATAATAACTGTTTATCATTTGTTGGTCTCCTGAAACGCCGCTCTCTCATGGTCAGGCGTATCGCTTACCATCAAGTGAGCATACTGACCGTCCTGTTTACTTAGTAAAAATATAAAAAAGACATTACCCATTATTCCAACTACAATGTTTATACGATCAAAAAAGAATGTAAGCTTGTACAGTTCAACGTTCTGCAAAATTAAATGTTTCTAAATTATTGCACAAGAGTAATTTATTTTTCAGCCAGTTAATTCTTTAATTCAATATTTACGTTGGACCAAAGCGAATAATCTGTAAAAGAGTACACAACCTTGAAGATTTGGTGGCAATTTCCTTGTTCCGTTCTATTGTGGGTGTACCTGCGGAAAAAGGGAAGTCATTTCAGCTCCTTTATGTAGCTTAAATTATCTTACCGTTAGTTTTATTTGTAGGTATCTCAAACTTTGTACTTAGTGAAGTTAAATGGAGTTTTGGAGAAAGCAGAGTTTACAACTAATAAATAAAATATACCTATGCTAGATATGATGACAGAATTACAGAAGTGTCTAAAACTAGAATTGATGGCTAATTATAATGGCAGTATCTAGATTTTTTAAAATTGGTTCCATGTAACATTTCAAATCGCAGAAGCTTAAGATAAACTGATTGTTACTTAGTTCCATTTAAAAAAAAATAATAAATAACAATACTAGTTAAAATTCAATTGAATGTAAACCTAAAACTGTGTCCTTTATTGTTGATTTGGAATTCCAATATACCAGACCATTTATAAGAATAATGTTATGCATCATATAGCTAATAAACCGGATACTAATACGATAGATACACGAGACGATAAACACAGATATAACACAAAAATCTTCTTGAAAGAAAGTACAATGATCATCATTAGCTTGAAAGGATAGTCCAGAACGTAGCAAAAAGTGAATTCCCAGTATTAATTTACTTACTTTTGTAACCCTAAATAAACTGCTTTAAAGGAATATACGTTTCAGTACATAGCCTGGAAACCAACCTTGTTTGTAGCTGCGAACATTTCCAACCACGACAATGCCTCGACAGCCCCAACAGGGCTCTAAAACCATTATTATGTGTTTGCCTAGCGTCGTATGCTTGCTGCGGATAGCTAGTCTTAAACACTTAAATCTGTACACTCATTCAACACTGAATGGAAATGTGAGTTTTATGAGAACTTGCTGCTCCAGTTTAATGAAAAAGGGGTGATATATAGGGAACAGTAGGTAAATTTGAACTTTTTTTAAAAACTAACCTAATGTCTATTAAAAAATAATGACTGATTGTATATTAACATTATTATATCTGCTGGTATTTATCATACTCCTCATTGTCATTATTCGCTCGAATGTTTAGACTTAAGTCCAGGCTAAATATTCGAGTGGTTAATCTCTGATAGCCTAACCACTCCTGGGGAATTTCTAATCACTATTACCCACCACCTCGATACTGTGTTTGTTGCCAGTTATGGCTAGATTTTATTTTGTTTAGCAGGAGCCACTAAAAGGTATGCATTTTAGATATGTTTTTTTGAGAAAACTTCACAGATTACTGTCTTATTATTATACATATGTAATAGTAGTCATCAACTATGAAAAATTATATTGTTGCAATATTCTGACTCTTCATTTTCGAATTTGCCCCTCCTGCAGCGGTTTTCATAAAATCAAGCTGAATTTGAATTTAGTGATTTGTCTTCGCCCGTGAGTTTCTACCAGAGAAGTCTTAAGCCGACAGTATTAGCGTGCTTAAAGTATTAGTCCAATTACTCGTGCCTCCTCCATTTGAACAGGTGTCGGTTATTTGGTGTGGGGTTTCGAACGATTTCCGCTTACAGTCAGAAGTTTTTTTCTTTTGTGCTCGGCGTTCCCCCGACGAGTCTAAATATGCTGCGAGGCTTGATGAACTTTAATATAAAACAGGTATTTTAGCTCATTTTCTGATTTTAATTAGCAAACGCAAGTTTTTATGAAGGAACTAATTATTCTCTTTATAACGCAAAAACAGAAAAAAACATTTTATGATTTTTATCGTCCGACTTACTTAAGTACGTAAAAATATTAAGTTTTTTTAATTATAATTTTTACAGTAATGAATATATATTATTTAAATTTGAACAGAGTGCTGGGTAATGGATGGGTAACTATACCGTTGGCCCTATCACCCTTCCTCCTCCCTTAATTTTTCTTTTATATTTCCCATTGTTAAGTATGGCAACGTATTCATTTCTTCTTTAGAGTGATGAGTGGTCATGCCGGTACCCTTATCCAAATAAAACGTTATTCATCAAAAGTATTTAATTTAAAACAAAATTGCCCTTGAAAACATTTGATTTAAATTTATACGAGTATCTTTCATCATAGAAGTAGCGGGTTAAAGTAAGCTTTAGCCCAAAGTTACTGCGAACGAAGTCACGCGCAAAAGCTAGTCACTTAATAGAAGCTCACAGTTCAGTACCTTTTGCCTACATTAGCTGAAAAACTATTAACGACATTTCACCTGAGGTCTAGTTGAGCAGTAGTTTTTTGAAGACCCGTTTGGTATTACGGTATGTTGGGTATTAAACGCCATGGATTCCGAATTCCATGCCCGGGCAGTACAAACATTTGTGTACATTAACATGTCTGTTTGTATTTACCGGGATATTACTATGTAAAATATGTAATCGATTACAAAAAAAATATTAGGTATGTCTATTCGTTGTTTGATAGGTTCCCATAGTAAAAGGTCCTTATTAAATTGGCATAAGATGGCTTTATGCGAATTGTGGTTTTTTTTTATTTATTTAGTCTTGTAGGAAATTTTTCAAAATACGGAATAAAAAACACCTGAAACTAAAATGTTTCGAACTTGCAAAAAGCAAAAGTTGAAAGCTGTGTAACTTTCATACATATTCATGGGTGCCAGGTGAAATCATAAAAGCGACAAATACTCGTAGCGACTCTAAAAACTGTTTTCACGAAAACTGGCCAATAAAAGTATGTCACTTTTCCTATTTTGTTAGGTTTCATATGAGTACTTTGAACTATAGGGCTGATTATGAATTACTGAACTTAATCAATTATATTGTGTTGTTCTTTGATATGTATTTGATCAATAAAGAACGATAATTAAACAAATTGGTCAAAAATTTCTAGTAACCTTCTTTAAGAGTACTTTAATCTTTTGACGTGATTGTAGTTAAGGAGTAAGCAGGATAATTTATGAGAACTTCCAAAAGATTTAATTTATTAATTCAGCAATATCAGGCAGTACTCATTCTTACGTAATAAGTTAGCATATAAACTGCCTATTAGTGTATTCTGCTCATATATTATCATACAATTTCTATAATTTATAGCGGAAAATGATACATTGTGGCCGTACGACATGTTAAATGGGTCTGTCATAAAATAAATAATACATGACATTGCGCCCCCAATAAATATAAACCTTGAATTAATACAGTATTCTGAGATTATAATATGAAGACAGGAATATGTACAAAAGAGTTTACTGAGTTTCTTGCCGGAGTCTTCTCGGTAGTTAACAACCCTGGGAACCGGTGGTAGATTTATTAAAAACTAACTTCTGTTAAAGTGACATTGAATGATTTATTTGAATAAATCATTTTTAAGTTTGTAGCATGTACTGAAATAAAATTTTGATTATTACATAATCAAATAAACTACCTCCGTGATCTAGCTGTGCTCGCTTTTGTAACCCGACGGTCGTGGGTTTGCATCCTGCGGGGAGACGTCATTTTGCGTGATTTTTCTTAGTTTTGTTTGTTAATGTCCGAACATTGCAGCAGCAGGCTGAATCATAGTCTGAAAAAAAGATGATTCTGTGCTTCGGAGGGCACGTTAAGCCGTCGGTCTTAGTTACATTCTTAGGACGTTAGTCGTTAAAACCCACTAATACGCATTGGGCCCGCATGGTGAGTCACTGCCCAATCACCCCATAGTTATAATATACGGGAAGGCCTGTGTCCTGCAGTGAGCCAATAACGATAAGTATAGGATAAGCTGTGTGATACTTGATAAAATAATTGATAAATTTGTATTGTAGGAATGCATTAAAATGATAAGTCCGCCATTTTGGGTATACCGCCATGTTAGATTTATAATGACGTCACACTGCTTATCATGCATAGTCATCCGAATTGAACGTGTATACCAAATTTCAGCTCAATCGGTGAGGGCAAGTGCCTTAAAATTTAGTTGTAAGATTCCACCCAAATAAACATACATTGCAAGTTGAATAAAAACTTGTAAAAAAGACGAAATCATCAGCTACCACCTCAATTCACCAGTGTAGTAGATACAAGATTTTAAAATAAGTATGTTTACAATTATAATAATAATAATCATCTATTTCAGATTAACATCCACATGTGTATGTTACAAAATTGTAACAACTGAACCTAGATAGTAGAAAAAACTGTACGTGTGTGTGTATCACGTAGGCATGCGTGTGTGTGTATTACGTAGGCGTGTGTGTGTTAATGTAGAGTACAGGTGTAGATTAGCATGTGTGTAATAAATATGTAAATGTAGATGAAAAATAATTTCATTATTAAAAAAAAAGTGTTTTATACATTTGTATAAATTCTATAGCATTATATGACCACATTCATATTTCCTTGAAAAAGTTATTGTTGTGGCGCGCTCAAATAAAAATTTTCCGTATACGATACCAGTACACAATATGTAATTAACTATCCCATATATGAAAGTGTTTCCGAACGCGTGATGAGTTCTTTCACAGAAACGACATAATCCCATCCGGGTGGGCGCTACTTAATCAAAAGCCTATATAAAAGGTCGGCGACATTTTAGGGGCGTTACGTCGGTGTTCTTTAGTACAGTGGTTGAATGAAAGATTAATGACAACGCTGAAGCCGCGATGGAGACCAAATGTTGTTGCTTACTGCCGTTTTTGCTACGGATGTTGGGTATGACTATAGTATGAACTATCATTAATTTTTAAGTATGAATAAACGCAGCAGCTTTAAAATGCCAATTTCAGAGAGAACTTATTCACCAATAAAGCGGTCGTTTTTAGAATACAATACTTAAGCTCTAGCTGATCATAATGTACATATAATAGTACATAAACATGCATATACATACATACATAATATTTTATAAACATTACCAAAAGCAAGTGATTATATTATTTATTTACACAAATGATATAAGTCCACAATGAAATTTATAATATTCGTATAAGGAATGACAACCACAAACATTCGTAGTACGCATAAAGTGGTACTCGTTAGCGATTTAAGAATGATAACACTCCCAACCAGATAAAAAATATTTACCGTTGCAAAAAAATGTAGTTGCTTGATTTATACGATGCTCACATGCTATCCGCTACGCCATCTAGCCTTCAAAACTCATGCAACACCCTTAATGTTCATCCTCCTGAAATATTACGCAGTAGGCGTACAAAAATTGCATCCAAAGTGCACCCCATGCAACGAAATTGCTTTCCAAATGAAATTTATTACCTGCGTTTCGAAACACGTTGCACTCTGCACGCACTTTTGCCGACAAATGTTTTTCACATTCGCTATTAATCGTTCTTAAGTTGTTCGCAACTTTGTTTCTTTACAGACTACTGGTTTTTAAAAAGCAAGTTAATACGAAATTCATCGATCTCGCTGTAGTATGACATTAACTCGAGGCTGTCTTCAGATTCACAATAATTATGGAACTTGTTTTGTGTAAAACTGTACTAGAAAACTGTAAGCGAGTGGGAAAATAATGCAATACAGGCGGCCTTATCGCTTGAAGCGATCTCTTCCAGACAACCACACAAACAAAGAAAATTAACAACATGAAAGGGCAAGATAGTGCAAAGTTAGAAAAGTCTTTTATTCTAATTCCACTTATAAATACAGAACAGATTTTTTTACCTAGTTGGTATCGGTCTACGCTTCTCTTTCTGTATTTTTGAACACCATTCGAGTATCATTTGATCTCAATAGTCATAAGTATTTATAAAACATGGCTAAAAATATTGCCAATTAAAACTGTGTACTTAGAACAAATTCAAAATGCTGCAGAATAACCGTCGGATGTTGTCAACAAAGCCAAGCTTTCAATAACTTGATTTGGGGTTTAAACTCCGTGCGAAAATGTAATTTTCTATTCCGTGAACACCAGTGTAGTGACACATACTGCATTGCAGATGCAAGTAACGTTGTTAAATTAAATCTTGTGTTGAATTAGTATTATAGAATATTGGTAGATTTCAAGTTTGTCAGTGTGAATATACTCAGAGATTAATATGTATGTGAAAGTACATAATTAAATTTTGTACAAGTATAGCCCTTTCAAAATCAAATTTTAAATACATTTAAAGAATTGAATGAGATTACAAGAAGCACTTCAGTGAATCAATAAATAAATAAATATCTACTGACATTCACACATCGCCATCTAGCCCCAAGTTAAGCGTGAAGCCTGTATTATGGGTACTAAACAACGGATAAACATACTTATGATCCCGGAACCCTTGGCGGCCGACCTCTCAACCGCAACACCAAATGGGTCGTCAAATCAATGAACTTGATGATTTTTTAATTTTTTCATGCATAGCATGGCTGTACGGAGAGAGGGCTTAACCCAACAAGCGGGCGCTGTGAAATTCGCTGGGTGATATGTTATAATAAAATAATTAACTTTACTAATTACTACTAAACCACATAACGGTTCCGTTAAACAAAGCACTTCTTGAAGATTTTTTAGCATAAATGGGTTTCTGCCTGCCACACTCATATAATGAGCGGTGCCAGGTTGCCAGAGCCTAGTTTGCTATTTGGCAAAATGTGCGACATTCATGTCAGTTTAGCTAGGCTGCTAAAAAAGTATGATAAACAATACACCACTTTCTAGACCCCTGCTAGACTAGCTCTTCGTTAACCACTCTCTCACTCGACACTTTTTAGAGCATAAACATTATTTCTTGTTTAGTAGGATGCACTAGTGGCAGTTTGGATTTGCGGCTCATAAAAAAATGGAGGTAAGAACAGCAATAACAACATTCTAGAGAACTAAACTTACTCAAATATCCCGTACGATAAGCAAGTAAAGACTCGTATCTACAAACATTCACACAGCGCTCTCTTTGCCCAAGCTGAAGCCTTAGCGCAAGAAGCTTCTACGGTAATCGAACCCTTGGTGTGTAAGGTGCCCAGGTGGCGTCTACAAATAGATAAAAGAATACGTAGTAGTGATGACTTGGTTAAAAATAACGGTGGGGATTAGTAATTACACAGTGATCTACCTTGGTATAAAGTACTTAGTAGACTCCTCTTACCTTACCGGGAGAGAAGTCTACTTAGTGGCAAAGTAAATTTAAAAATAAAAATATTTTCTATGTAATCCATAAGTTATGAATTCGATCGGCATTTTGATCCAAAATTATCATCAACCAAACTTCGCATTCTCTTAATGTTTTAAATTGTAACAAACGTTATTTTTCTTAAAATAACGCCAACCTTAACATAATCTTACCCCAACTCTAATTTACGTTTAATTATTTATTTCCCACCCTCATTGCGCTGATTGTGCTTGCGATGTAAATGAACTTGAGCAAACACCCACGCGTGAGTACTCTACAAATAATGATTCCAGGCACTTAAGCGATACGTATGATTATTATGTTTACACTTAAACATCACTTCATAGAAACATAGGAGAGAGATAGCTGTATAAAATAATACCTTTCACTTGATACAATAACGACAGTAAATAACGTCGTCCACTGCTTAAATTGTTTAAAAATAGCGTTATACTATCATATAACTTAATAGCTGAACAATGTTCCAGAAAAACTAACTAGAAAAACAGAGAATTATGGTAAATATCACTAAAACCACGATTCACATTTATATTACATTGTATTTCTTAAGATCTGATGCTACGAAATAGCTACGTCGTAGCACTTCAAGTTCTACCTGCTACGGCACAACGCATTTAAAGATAATTTTAGCTAGTGTATTTACCGGGTATAAGAGACCTAACGTCTGTCGTCTCGGGTGTCGGGTGCAGTGCGGCATTGATGGAGGATAACAACTGTCTATCAGTTATTGGTCTCCTTCAATGCCGCTCTGTCGTGGTTTGGCATATCAATTACCAGCAGGTGAGCCTTCAGACCGACCTGTACAATTATACCATAAAAAAATCCTACTTGTTTATTTTTGACATACTACACGATATTTTATACACAATCTTATTAGTCTCGTCTTTGGCCCGCTATACGTGAAGTATAGGATGAAATTTAGGATGTTATCTGACTCACTACAACCTATATCGGTGACCATGAGTCAAGATGATGTGGTAACAGGACGCCATCTAACCGAAGCATCTATGAATAGTCAAACATTACTAGTCGTTCCCCCGAAAGCATTTGAGCTGTTTTACGATGATACAATCTGACTAAATCGACCAACGTCGTGTTGTCGTGTGTGAGAGTGTCAATCTTGTTTCTTAATAACAAATATTGATTGCCATGTAAATTGAAGTCATCGGATTGTGTTCTAAGCAAGCATTGCTTAGGTATTTCTAAAACAAGGATGAAACTTTCTCAATTCTTTTTTACTTATGACCCAGTCGCCGCCAACTGTTGCAAAATGAATAAGGTAAAACGTACTAAGTTTGTTGCGAAAATATAAGTTCGCAGTCTAGGACGAAGAACTCGATAAAGAATGTATCATGCTAAAAGCCAAGTTATTTTTGGCGAAAGCTGAAGTAGAATCTGGTTATGATGATCCTAGGCACATTCGTTATAAATGATCCATTTGTATTGTAGTTATGGTTTACTATTTTGCCTATAATGGCTTAAATATTAGATAAAGACTTGGATAACCATTTGGATCATTTACTTTACATTATGTGAAGCTCAAGAGCTGTAAGAGCGTAGGTGGCTTAATGGTGTTGACTGGTTCCCTCCTAGCGGGAGGGCTGAGGTTCAAATCCTGCCACGTACCAATGAGTTTTCGAATTTTCGAAAAATATATGTACGTTATCCGACGCTTTTACGGTGAAGGAAAACATCGTGATCGTGATTATGCGCACGCCTGCGAAGAGATTCAAAGGTTGTGCGTGAAGTCGTCCAACCCGCACTGGGTCCGCGTGGTCGACTAAGGCCTAACCCTATACGGCTAGGCTCGTGCCCCACGGTGGGGACATTTAATGAGCTGATGATGATGATGATGTATAGCTCAAACGGTTTTGGCATTGCATGTCAGACTCGCTGGCCGATGGCAGTTATTTCCCATTTCCTTGAAACTTAAGTACACTGACATATTTTTGACAATTAACACTATCTTCCTTTTTTTGTGGAAATCGCCACTCCCGCTCTCTCTCTCTCTCTCTTCAACCTATCGCAGTCCACTGCTGGACATAGGTCTCCCCCATTTTCCCCCCGCTTATAAGAACTCAATTATTTTTAAATATATAACCGACACTCTCGAATGTTCCTTGTAACGTCTTTACATTGTTCAAAGTGAGAAATGGCTGGGCAATATATTTGCTCGTTTCGCAACGTGGTAAGTCCTTTAAATTCTTATTTATTTAGGGAGGCTTTATTTAAAACACAATTTGTTTTCAGTTCCTTATATCTGTAACGCATTTAAGCGTATATGAAAATCTTACTATGGTACTATAGCTTCAAATTATTTCTCAATAACAAGAATTAAATTTAAGTAAAGATATGTAATAGACTTCGGGACAAAGCTAATAAAATGTTATCAGTCATGCGCGATAGTAGATTATATTTTGGCGAGTCACCGGAATCTTGAGGTTTGCAGCTCGAAAGTGGCTATTACAATCCCTATTAAAAAAGACGAATCTATGTGATTGGTTGGATCATAAACTTTTGGTACTTAAGTTATCTTTAATTGGTCGAGGTGCATTCTGCCGAATCGCAGACGAGGCTCTGGTGACCTCTCAACATGCTTTGGACTAGCGCAGTATGAAACTCTAGGGTCACTCCGGTCCCTAAAGCTAATTGTGATAATGATGTCTCATCATTTAGACCGATTGCAGTATTATGTGTCTTTGCTAAGCTGTTTGAAATAGTACTGGCCATTCTAATAAATAAACAAACTGCTAACCTGTTCCATGACAACCAGCATGGGTTTCGGCATGCGCGCTCTACTTCAACCAATCTCATAGCCCATTTAGATTACCTCTATGCAGGGTTGGACGATGGTAAGCAAGTAGATGTAGCTTACTTCGATTTTCAGAAGGCGTTCGATCTGGTTGACAATGACATCTTATTACGTAAGTTGGTGGAGATAGGCTTTGCTCCACAACTCGTAAAGTTTTTTTCAAATTATCTGCGTGATCGCCGGCAGTTTGTTAGAGGGTAAATTTATATCTAAAGACTATTACACTAGATCTGGCGTGAGTCAAGGCAGTACGCTCGGGCCATTACTTTTTTTTATTTATATTAACGACCTTCCTGAAAATATATTATATTCTAAGTGCCTGTTGTTTGCAGACGATCTTAAGCTCAGTCTGGCTGTGGATGGACCTTCGGTTTGTGAGGCTCTACAAAGCGATATTGACCCAATATTGATTTGGAGTGAGCTAAATCATCTCCCGTTTAATATAACAACAAATGTAAAACTATCACATTTTCACGAAAACGACATCCGCTTATTGTTATTTATTATTTATCTGACGCTCCCTTAACAAGGGTAAGTGAAATACGTGACCCTGGTTTAATCATCATCATCAGCTCATTAAACGTCCCCACCGAGGGGCACGAGCCTACCCGTATAGGGTGATTAGGCCTTAGTCGTCCACGCGGGTCCAGTGCGGATTGGACGACTTCACACACAACCTTCGAATCTCTTCGCAGGCGTGCATGAAGGTTTCCTCACCATGTTTTCCTTCACCGTAAGAGCGTCGGATAACGTACATATATTTTCGAAAATTCGAAAATACATTGGTACGTGTCGGGATTTGAACCTCAGCCCTCCCGGTAGGAAGGCGACAGTCCACACCACTGAGCCACCGACGCTCTTACTTAGGTTTAATATTAGACACTAAATTGGACTTTCATGATCATATGAATAGTATATGTAAAAAAGCCAGCAAAATGCTTGGTTTCGTAATACGAACTGTATCCCAGTTAAATAGAGGTTGCTATAGTCCTTTATAATGCTTATGTTAGAAGCAAACTCGAATATGGTGCTATTGTCTGGGACCCTTATGAACATAAATATATAATAATGATTGAAAGAATTCAGCGTAAATTTGCACGGTGGTTATACAAGAGGAAATATGGGTACTACCCATACCTATACCCGTCCTTATTTGTATCTGGAATGGTAGGTATCTACACTCTTAAATCCCGGAAGCAATGCAAATAATTATTGTGTACATATCTATAATACGCAATAAAATAGATAGCCCAATGATATTAGGTAAGGTGGAACTCCTAGTTCCTAATCGGTTGAGTTGGGATGAGGAGGGTACGGTGGCACCGCGAAGGATGCCACACCTGCTACGGCGGCCCCAGACGCGCACAAAGTACGCTGCTCACGCGCCTACCATTCGCGCTCTATGCCTTATTGGCGATATGCTCGCTCAACACTTTGAAATTGATGTGTTTGCTGACAGCTTTGCCCAAATTTGTAGAATATCCTTAGTTTATATAAATAATGTGTGTAATATTAAATAATTCCAATTGTTGACATTCCTTAATTAGTTTTTTTCAATATTCAATTTTATCTGACATGTTAAAAACATACTAACTTTTATTAATAATTTGACGTAATTATAATGTATTGTTGATTATTAGTGACCATTTATTATTATTGTATCCATGTACTTGACAAATTTTATATGTCTCGCAATGTTTTCTTTGTTCAATCTTCTATGTATGCCATAATGACGTCTTGGGAAACTGTAAGTTGTTATGTGGATTTATGAAATAAATAAATAAACTCCGAAAACATATTTTATTGAAGCAAGCTTTGTTTTGCAATAAACTTCCTATTTTAATGTAGTTTGGATTGAGGATTAGTTATCGGGTTAAATTGGACCGGTGTATCTTTAGTTCTTCCGTGATTTGGAAGGCACGTTAAGCGTTGGTTACAGCTACTATCTCTTAATAGATAATTGCCAATATCTATTTATCAATCTGCATTGAGTTTGCGTGGTGGTTTACACCCAATCTCCCCATAACCATGTTGTGTAGAAAGGCTAGTATCAAGTCGCATATGTCATTATATAAAACCTATTTCAATTATAAGTGATATCAAACAGATACTATGTAAGTATCTACGTGTTCTTTTTAATAGTAAGTTAATTGTATCCATACAATAGTATTCTACTAAAATCGTATTATGCAATATGTGTGATTATTATGTTTCAATGCAACCATGGGTAATCGATAAATCCATATGATGAATGTAGTGCTTAATGCAAGTTTTAAGTTTAGTAGACTTTATTATTAGTTAATTTAAGGGAAACCTGTTACTGGCCATACTGACATGTGATGCATAATTATAAGTTTACCTATGATATAAAGCTGTTGCTTTTCTGAAAAAAAAAAACTTCAAACAAATTCGCCCCAAAATCTATAGCAGTGCAAAAGCCCCTTTTAACTCGTGCTTAATAATAGTCATGCATCGCAACTAGTTACGGTGTTTGAATAATTCACTTACTAGTTGCTAGTGTTAACTTTGCTCGCAAACTCTGTATTCACCTTTAGGCTAAGGTACGCCTATTTTATATTCATCTCCCATTTTTAGTCTACGTATGGTATCTTTAAGTTAACATTCTATCACTAAATTGCTGGGTAAGTGAATAGCTTGACGAATACTCGTTAAAAAATGTACCTATGTGATATCGAAAAAACAATCGATTGGTTAAATGTTTTTTTTAACCATTTTAAAAAATTAACTTGTTTTGTATATTAGATTGGTTCTTTTATGTATTATAAGTTCCCTCCAATGTTAATTCGAAATACCATATGGTGACAACTATGGTTAAATTGTTATCTTAGGAAATACCACCACCTCTTCCCCTCCCAAGAGTCCTGAAAGAGGTAAAATATTTACCAGGTCCAGCAATGGATTGTTACCTTCTGTTGAAAAAAGTTTTTATAATACGTTGATATGAGTTTGTGTTGTTTAGTTCCCAAAGTACAAATTTGGGGCTCGGCAGGACCGTATGTTGTAATATACCATGTAGGAGATGTATCTGTGAATTATTATATGTTATAACAGGATAATTATGTATCTGTTAATTTTAATTATTTAATTTTTGCACAGATAAACTATTATTTATCCGTAAGAGAACTCAAATAACCGACATATCCCATCGGATCAGCAAGTTGAAGTGGCAGTGGGCTGGTCACGTATGTCGCAGGACCGATGGCCGTTGGAGCAGACGAGTTTGGGAGTGGAGAGCGCGTCTTGGCAAGCGTAGCGTAGGACGTCTTACACGGCCCAATGCGACAGACGACTTGCGAAAGGTCGCTATTGCAGGCTGAATGAGAATAGCGGAGGAACGGGATATCTTGCGCAAAATGGGGGAGACCTATGACCAGCAGAGGATTGCGATAGGTTGAAGAGAGAAAGAATAAGAGCCCGCAACGATATCAAATAAGTACCAGTGTCGTTCAGGTTAATTTGTTTATAAGTTAAAACTTTAAACTTAGCAAGAGTATTTTCCCTCCTTTCACAAAGAGATGTGTAATCAGAACCATTGTAATAAAAATATCTTCGCATCGATTCTGCATCACTATAAAACCATTGATGCGTGGCTACTATCGGACTTAAACAGCTTCGGAAGCCGCAAACGGTTACAAGTTCTAACAAGTCCCTTTGTAGTGAAAGATAGTTTTGAATCGGATTTGCATGATAATCAAGGCTGATTGCTTTGAAGCGTACTGTGGCAGGCTAGTATATGGCTCAATTCTCGCTTTCATACATAGTCCGTCACTTAAGGCTCTTAAATACTAAGACTGAGAATTTTTTAACGCAAAAGTATATGGGAGGTATTATGCGGGCGTATTCATGAATAAATAATTTCCAATGAATCTCTCATGATATCATACGCTGAATGTACGTAAACAAATACGAAGATGTATTGCGTGTTTCTTTCACATTTTATCATACAATAAATATGGTTTAATAAAATGGTGTCACGTACTCAACTGTGTTTTGTTTTTATGTGTCTGTTAAATTCGTGTTGTTTATAAAACCAATATGAATTTGTGACAAAGTTATCAAGGCAAGAAATGCAGAGTGACTGAAAATTCTATCGCTTTTAAGTACCTTAAGCTTTATAGTTTGAATGCTGTAGGAGAATCATGCTGCAAAATGATTGGGCAGGCTTCTCCGGGGTGCTGAAATGGCGTCAACCAACATTTTGTGTTGTATTTTGCCGAGTTAGTAGCGAAGGGCGAGCCACCTTTCCTCTACTCTATATTTTTTGTCTTTTAAAGGTCGGCAATGGACCCGTTAATTCTTCGGACTACTAAGTGTCCATGATTGGTGGTATCATTTAACATCACAAAAACCTCATCCTCTCTTCAAATAAAAAATCTGCCGGTCTCAGTAACCCTCCTCCACAAAACTTATCGTGATCATTTTATATTTAGTTTGGGCTATTGACGACCCATCTGGTGTAATGGTTGAGACATCGGTTATTTCATCTAGGGGATATTTATTTATTTTTGGAAGACCTTTGTTTAAAAGGATTATCAAAATTTAACCGGTGTGCATAATAATATGTAGGTTTATTATCAACGAACATCAAATAGGAAATATACTACTACTAAACTACAACCAACATTGATGTAACAATTTAGGTTTGAGCTGTAAGTTTGAAAATATTATTCACAACACAAGCCATAATGAGCTCGCTGGGGATGCAGTCGTTTTTGTATTTGCAAGTATAATATTGCTTTCATTAGCTACTGCATATGTATTAATAACAGGAGAACTACATTATATTGTGTTTTTCAATAAAATAATTATGACAATATAGAGACAAGATTTCTCATCACCGAAGGAAGTGTATTCATCATCAGCTCATTAAACGTCTCCACCGAGAGGCACGAGCCTACCCGTATATGGTGACTAGACCTTAGTCGTCCACGCAGGCCCTTGGCATCACTTCGCAGGCATGCGCAGATTTCCTTACGATGTTTACCTTCACCGTAAAAAATACATTAAGTGGCGGGATTTTAACCTGCGTCCTCCAGATCTAAAGGCAATAGTCCACACCAATGAGCCACCGACGCTCTTACAACGACGAAGTGTATTAAATGTAAACAACTTAATGAAAATTCTGAAACTCATATATTTTAAATTAATTATCACGTTCAAGATCTTCTAAATCTGTCATAAGTAAAAAAAAACATAAAAGTATCCCTTGTTCAAATTGCACCTCTTGCTGTACTGTAAAGGAGTTGTGTAAAGTTTTAATGCTTTTTTTTCTACTTTTAATGTATTGATCTTAATTCTAATAAAGAGGATCCATGAAAATACAATATTAACACGTCAATGTTCCACAAGGAAAACCCATACACACTTAATATTCCGTAAAAATAAATAGTGACTTTTCAATTGTAAGTGCCTTTGTCGTCTAGTGCACCACACGGACGGGTGTACAATAAAGAATGAAAGGATATAAGATCTAAGGAGGCGAGTCGTTAACAGCTGGCAATACGGATTTTACCTGCGCAGTGGGTTACCACCTTTCTCTCTAATAGCTATGCTGTGTTCGGCAGCAGTGTTGCCGAACTATCAATAGTTGGACTACAACGCGCCGCGACGGCAACCAATAAACACGGAGACTTTTAGCTGCTACGTAAACCCGTACGTCATCCTACGGACCTTGTTCATCGCGAGGCCGAAGTATTGAGTGTTAGAGGCCTTTATGTCCAACACGCTGTCCTGACCACTCATGGACAAGTCCTCGGCTCCAATGATTGTCTTACATAACGTAACAGAAACAGAGCGGTTCCTAAGGATACCAGTGTGAAATGCATTAATAGATTTTTTTTTCACATAACTAAGATTATTACTAATTATGATATCTTGTGATTTTTTTTTTTATTATTAAATTTGTAAAACCGTCTTAACCTAGCTTGGTACTCGTATTTAGGGCGTCGCAGGACAGGCTGTGCCTAGTGCGAAGTCCGCTGTCACTTACACTATTATCTTTAGCACCTGTGTATACTTAAGTCCTTCATTTTATTGTACCTGGTATTAAAACCTTGTAACTTTAAGTAATTAAAACTTTTTTTTATTGAATGGTTGACCTCGAAAATCATCTATACAATTGATAGCTTAGTTTAGTGCAATAGTATTACTGCAATACTATTGAAAGTATCGAAGCTCAATATATAAATGAATATCGATAGTATCGGCTTTGTAAATTACACCAACTATCGATAGTATCGATACTATCGAGAGTTATGTCTATATCGAGCTACGATACTATGTATAGTATTGCAGTGTACCAATACTATTGCACTAAACTAAGCTATCGATAGTAAGTATCGCTACTATCGATACTAATGCTTTGGTTTGACTATCGATCGACTATCGATAGTTGACTATCGAGCGGCAACACTGCTCGGCAGTGAGACGTTATAGGCTTATGATGATGATCAGGTGTTTTAGTCAGCTTTGTAAAAACCAGTAGCCTGTCAAGAAACAAACTAGTGTGAGTGCGAACAGTAAAAGAACGATTAATAGCGAATGTGCAAGCCACTAATCAAAGTTAAGTGTTTCAAAACGCATGAAAAAACTTTTAGATGGGATAGCAATGTTGTTCAATCGAGGTGCTCTTATAGACTGCTGATGTTACTTTTCCTTTGCTTTTTTTTAACCAAGAACGCAAGGCATTGTTTATAAAAATATATACTTTACTTTATATATATATAAACGATGGTGTTCATATATTACGAACTAGCTGGTCCCCGTGGTATTACCCGCGATATATGAAAATATTGCCCCGCAGTTAAACATAACCTAAAAGCGCACAGCACACGACATGCGGCCGCCCCGCATTAAAACAATGCTTAATTTTGGTAAAACAAAAAGTATTTCTGAAATAAAAGTAGGCTTTGCTTTTCCTATAGTAGGTAGCTGACGTAGCCTACCTGCCAAAAGAAATCCCATCCAGATCCATCGAGCCATTTCAGAAATTACCCGGAACAAACAGACAGACAAAAAATTAAAAATTTATATTTTGGCATTATGTATCGTATAAATATTCATATACATGAAGAAAATACATTTTATTTCAAAATTACAAAAAGGCATTTTAATTTTATTTATATGTTATATACTTATATAATGTTTAAACTCCATTTCAACACATCCATTTCGTTCTTTCTGGTAACATGGACACAAGTAATGAGTTCCAATCCTACTCTACCGCGTGAATAGGCAATGTGGATCCAAGAAAACGATTTAACCGACACTTTGATATGTCTGTTACAGATTTTCTACAAATAGAGGTTCGATAAAAGATAAACTTGGAATGAAACCGAACAATGACAGTGAAGCGATTGTAATAGGTAAGTTAAAAGAGTTTGTATCAGTTTGTATATTAGTTTTTTCCTCTGTTTTTTCATTGAATTTAGCATGTTCATGATGTGTTATCTTCATTTTGGAAAAAATATTTTCTCAATTGTATGAGAACTTGTAATAAAATCTTTTTGGCTATTCTATTTTGTACACGGCTAGTTTTATTGTCATTTAGTAATTACAATTATAAAGAAGATAATTCCAAATTCTAATCTCGAAAATGTGTGATTTTCATTTTTTTTCGGTCAAGATGAGGTTATCTAATGATATAATTCGATACATTTTAAAATTTTACTACAAAAAGCTGAAGATTCCATTTAAAACTAGGGCAGTGTGAGAGTCATAAAGGTCAACCACGCTAAACGTTATATTATATAGTTTCCGTAAATATGGAAAAGTACATATTTATGAAGTATTTATAGAAAACCCAAACCCAATGACGTAATCATGCTTAAATTTTGTATTGTGTGTATTGTATGGGGAATTAGGGAACAAACGGGAATGATGGAAAAAGTACATATAGGTTTAGGTTTTGAAGAATTTATTTTTCATACAAACTTATAGTTCCTTTACAATGAGATATGAATATTACAATAATTATAGTTCATGCTCTAGTTCTGAGGCCTTAAATTTACAGTGTACGGACATAGTGTTTGAGCTTGAGCTTATATTCATTTATGCTGTCACAATCTTTAATATCGCATGGTAGTGCATTATACTGCTGTGCTCCATCGAAGAGTATCGTACTCTTGCCGTAGTTAGTGCGCGAGTTTATTAATTTGGTTTTACTTTGGTTTCTTAGTTGATATGTTGATTTTTTTATAAGTTTTATATTAGTGTGAATGGAATTATTTATAAAAAAATTATGAGGATATATTTATGAAGTATATATAGAAAACCCAAACCCAATGACGTAATCGTGCACAAATTTTGTATTGTGTGTATTGTATTGGGAATAGGGGAACAAATGAGAATGATGTAAAAAGTACAGATTCGTGATATGTCCACAAAACAACTGAAAAAAGTGTTCCGAATGCAGCGACAGCTCACATACACATATTCCGAATGAGCGTACATTTACCTAAACAAAGAGCCTACATCTGTATTCTCTTTGAGGCACGGTTTATTTTTTATTTATTTAAATTGCATAACATATGTATTTCATAAGATTTTACAATATTGGGTTGTGAACATATGGACCCTGTAAGGGCGTCGCAATTTAACACTAATATAAAATCATATCTCCATAAATATTAGTCAATAACAAATCAATATAATATCAGAATAGAAAAAAAAGATTATTAAATTAACAATAGTAGTAAGTCAAAATAAAATATATTTAAAAAAAGGAATAAATATTAAAATTAAAATATGTCAAAAAATATACTTGTTAATATAATATACAATTTGTCCAATCAAAAAATAACATGTCTCAATAAAAATGACAAATTAATTAATATTGACATACACTACAATTTACAATATAAACAAACACTTAATACTTGCATACAGACCGACATTTCCATAAGTAGGTACTTACTTATAAGGCAAATACTTATTAATGCCTGGTCAAATTATTTATTTTTATCATTCATATATTCGGATAAGTCGTAGTAGCACTTGCCACGTAAAAATGTTTTTAACAGGTTAATATATGTGTTATAATTTGTTTCTGATTTTATATGTTCATGTAGGTGGTTGTACACCTTTATTGACATGGCATAGGGGCCTTTTGAGGCCATGTCTGTTTTATATAAGGGCAATATTAAATTGTTTGGATATCTGGACCTAGCATTTACGTCTCCCTTTTTATTATACATGCCAGTATACTTACGCACGAATTTACACGACTCCAGTATATATGTAGATGTTAATGTAAGCAATTTTAATTTGACAAAATGTGGTCTACAACTTTCAGTTCTTTGTATTTCCGCCAGGATACGTACACACTTTTTTTGGAGGAAAAATACATCCTCGGAGTCTGTGCTGTTACCCCATAGGATAATCCCGTACGTGAGCCATGCATAACTATATGCATAATACGCGGCAAGCGAAGTTTTTAGGTCCGTGTTACTCTTAAGTTTTTTTAATGCATAAGTAAACTTTGTCATTTTTGTCTTTAATTTAGTTACATGCTGTTTCCAATTTAAATAACTATCTAAGTCTAATCCAAGTAGTGTTGCCGAACTAACGCTTTCAATATTTTTTCCGTTAAAAGAAAATTTTATGTTTAGTGCTGAAGGCCTAAACTCTACAAGTTTAGTTTTTGTAAAATTTATTTCCAAATTATGATCATTCATCCATGTAACTATATTTTGACGGTTTTCTGATAGTTTTTATGTAGGTCAGTATTAGAGCAGCAGGACGCAACTATTGTCAAATCATCCGCGAACATAACACAAGGCACGTCGATCTGTTTTGGTAGTTCATTGATATATATGAGAAATAGGATACACCCTAGCACACTGCCTTGAGGAATGGAATTATCCATAAAAATTACATCCGATCTTATTGTTTCAATAATTCCGGTTTTATGATTCGGGAACTGAACTTCGACTAATTGTTTACGATTGGAAAGATAAGATACAAACCAGTCGTGAGCTATTCCTCTAATTCCAATATCGTGAAGCTTTTTTAACAAAATATTAAATTGGACCCTATCATAGGCCTTGGTCATATCAAGCATTACACCTATTGCATACTTTTTACTTTCTAATATATTTAGCACTTCTTGAATGTATTTAAATATTGCTAGGACTGTTGGCGGTTCGCCATACGGTACTGTACGCGGTTGGCGTATCTACATTTATATATACAGAATATTATTGGAAACACCACAATACTTCTAAACAACCTATGCTTATATAGAAGTCTTTGCACATTAGTAGTTTCTTGCCGGCTTTTCTCGAAGATCCTACTTATTCAGAACCGGCGGTAGAGTCATTAATAATTATAAAAATAACAATTTAAAAGTATCTGTAACAGATTTATTTGAATAAAGTTTTTTTTTTCTTTCTTTCATTTGACAAATTTTATTTTAATGATAAATACTATTTTTCAATATAACCTAACCTAAAATTGAGAGCCAAGGTAATTGGGTGTATTAGGGTTAAGGTTAAGTTAATTATGTCTTCATGTAAATGACGTTATGTTCATATTTCAATGTCTTTTTGTGTTTATGGGTACACTTTTGCATGCCGCATTACTAATTATGTCCAAAAGTTGATAGAAATAGGCTACTTCATTATCAGCTAGTTGAAGTGGCATTGAGCCAGTTACACATGTCGCAGAACCGGTGGCCGATGGAGCAGACGAGTTCCGGAGTGGAGACTGGGTCAAGACCCAGCCAAGGCCAGCGTAGCGTAGGACGCCCTCCGGCCCGATGAACTCAAGGCCAGCGTAGTAGCGTAGGTAGGACGTAGAGGTAGCGTAGGACGCCCTCCGGCCCGATGAACTCACAACTTGCGAAAGGTTGCAAAATGGATAAGATTGTGTGTTTGTTTGATCAGCTTCTAAGAAATGTGATCATGAGTTATTCCGTAAATCTTTTTATTCAAACAATGTTTGTAAACGGACCATTAAATGCGCATTTGAGCGGTTTTTCTCAGTTAAAGTTATCATGTGTGGAACGAAAGACACAAACTGCAGTTTAACGCGAGTTTTAGTGGCTATTCAGACCGCCGGTTATTAGGCCTCGAGTACACGAAGCGGATAAAACGATGGCATTGTGTATGAGAACTGTGGGTAATCTTGTCTATATGTGCATTTGCAAGCTTATTGCTTGGCGTTAAGGTGTTTAGATCAGCACTTTTTTGAAATATACAGAGCACTTCCTGGCAAGTGGAACTGTCACTTATAGTTACTTAAGTAAAATTTCACCATCGACATCATTATTGAAGCCTAATATATCTACTACAGACAGAACTGCAGCAGACGGACAGATAGTTATATCCTTCTTGAGCCCAGGTTAGTGAAATACTAAACGAAATATTGAACTTCCCGAAATCCCCCGATACAGATTCGCGTGCCTCGAAATTTTCAGTATTTCAGATTTTAATAAACAATACAAATAGGCCTTAATGCGCTAGTTACCTTACATAAAATCTGTGGTATGTCACGCACGTTGTTAATTTTGGCAAACCGCAACACGCCCGCTGCAGCAATGGCCCCACAATGCGATCACTGACAAGCATATTTCATTAATTCTGCAGCAATTTGCTGATGCAGCTTTATATACAGGAATTGTCACATTTGTTTGTGAATTAAAAAAAAATCCTTAAAGTTTTAATTACAGGTTTTGCAAATATGTACATTAAATTTTGTGTGCTGCGGTGAAGGCAGCCGTCTGCGTATTAAATAAAAAGTATCCTTAGTAGATTTATCACACTCATTTGTTTAAAGGCGGCAAGCTTTCTGCGGTCGCCGACTGTAACTGACTGTAACACGCCGATTCTAGAAGTTGTAAATACTATTTGTGACAGAAACAGCAGTAGTCATAATACACCCTTAGGAGTCTCATTTTGGAAAACCCTGTCTTAGGTTATGCATGTCTTCAAATCCTTATGTGAATTGTAAACTTTAAAGTTTCTTAGATTGAGTGGTGAGTATGTGAGTGATATATCGCTTTCATATTAATATACTTATTTATTTTAAGAAGTGTTTATTATTATACAAGTAGAGCGTCGGTGGCTCAATGGTGTGGACTGTTGCCTTCTGACCGGGAGGGCGCAGTTTTAAATCCCGCCACGTACCAATGTGTCTGCGAATTTTTGAAATTATATGTACGGTATCCGACGCTCTTACGGTGAAGGACAACATCGTGAGGAAACTTGCGTACGCCTGGGAAGAGATTCAATGTTTGTGTGTTAAGTCGATAAATTCGCACTAGGCCCTATACGGTTAGGCTCGTGCCCCTCCATGGGGACGTTTAATGAGCTGATTATGATGATGATTATAAAGTGCACTTCATATTTCTATTGAGTACGAGCTAAACTTTTAAATATTCTTTAGTCTATATTTAAGTCCATGAAGGTCAGACAAGTCTATAGCTACAACAAAGCAATTGAAATTCACGCAGTGACGTTACTCCGACTTAACGACCGCCGTGTCAGGTTCGCAGATCTTCATACGGTTTTAAAAGGTTTATTATTCAAGGGCTTTTGTAAAAGCTCCTTCTAGATAAATGTAGAGCAAAAGTGTGACATTGAGGAATATCGATATCTTTTTTAATACTTATAGATGGCATTTCGTTGATTATTTTTTTAAGGGGCAGTCAGAATATATTTATTATATTCTTGTTCTCACTTGCACACTTAACCTATACTTTAAATTAGTATTGTCAAGTATGTTATTTATCATCACATTTAAATTATGTAAACATCAATTTGCAAAACTGCTTCCATGTCAACTGTGCTTGTCGTGGCAGTTTGTAATTAAGGCTTCACTACTTGTTTGTATCTTTTACATATTTTAATGTATATTGTCAATGTCTTGACTTAAGCTGTCCCAAATTTATAAATATATAAAAAATTATAGATGGGGAGTACTATAACCTGAACCGGCTAATTACAGATGCTGTGTCAAAGAAAACTAATGAGTTAAGTCAGAGATGATTCTGATAAGGGTGGGGTGCGCGTCACGAAAATGAAGATGCTGAGGTGGATGATGGTGGTGGAAATCAAGCACGGTAAACCGTAAGGATAATGATGATGGTCAGAGATGACTCTAATACCCATAGGACTAGCCTACTATGGTCACCTGATAGTAAGTGATATAGCCATATGCGGATAGATTACAGATGCAGTGTTAAAATTAACAATTTTTTTTAAATAAACAATCCATGAACATGTCTGTTTGTTTGATTGTCTAGGTGTTTTCTATGTATAATATGTATGCATTTACACCAAAAAATATAAATATGTCAATCACTTGTTTAGTATCTGTTATAAAAGCTTTACGCTTAACTTGAGGCTAGGTGGCGCTTTGTTTATGTCAGTAGATATTTATTTATAATAAAAAAAATACTAATATTTATTGTGCAAACAATTTTCATTTTTTAAAGTACGCCCTTGAATCCCGAAATTCATCTATAAATATGAATTTTGTGTGAAAACATGACATTAATATTATACCCATGTCCTTATATCCATAATCATACATGTCTTTCAATGGACATTTGTCAATAGGGGGGGTTAATCACCGGAACTCTGAAAAAGGGAGATAACGTTTGACGTGTTCGTGATCCGTACAAACATTTATCATGTTCAAAATGAATAATATTTGGTAACAGTTGAAATACAGGGCGGGGCTGCAACAATATTATTCAACCTCTCGACGCCCTACCAGATGGATTAGCAAATATTTTCGTTCTGTCGCGATACCAAACGCTTTGTGTTTAATAAATAATGTTAAAATGAACGCTGGCTGTATTTTTGGTATTATTTTGCCAAACAACACGAATTCGGAGCTACTAAATTACTTTTGGGACAGGCTATGTTTTTATTAAATAAAAAAGGATCCATTTTGTTATCCTTTCATCGACCGATTCAGTTTGAAAAGTATTGAAAAAATATTTCATGAACATTTTTGGAATTAAGCAATTACATACTTTAGTAGTAGGTGAACAATGAAGAGGTTGAATGTCATATCGACTGCTTTTGAGGAAAAATCATTTTATATGAATATGTACAGTTATAATTGTTTAGATAATTTTAATATCAGGAATAAGAAGTAATTTGCTATTTCAATCTAAGATGACATAAATCGGGCAAATCATTTATTCGGATATGTATAGATTAATTAATAAGTTCTCTCAAAATATAGTAGAGCTACCTGTGTTGAACGTCTCCTGGGGATACTTCACTAGACTAGGGGATATCGTACATTTGGTGTTTTCAAATTCCTAATTGCTTATTAACACCCTAAATGAAATAAATATAGATTGACTTTGATTTCACATAAATGCACTCAGACAAAAACATTATTAGTCACATTAAAATATTTGTCGGAGAGCCGGCCGTATAAAAGTCATATGTATCAGATACATGTTTTTTTAAAATAGAGTCTGAGAAATCATAGAACTAAAGGTCCTCCTGAAAATGCCTGATTTTGTCCGCATGCAAAAATATGACACAACACACGACGCTTTCGCTCGATGGCATAGTCGTCGACGGGTGGCTATGCCATTGAGCGCTTTCAAACATCCACGGCTGGGCAATAGCTCTTGGTGAATTTAAATATGTGGGGCATCGCAATTAATCGTCTCCCTTCAACCTATCACAGTCCACTGCTGGACATAGGTCGCCCTCATTTTGCGCCAGATATTCCGGTCCTTAACTTTTCTAATCCAGCATCCGCCAGCTACCTTTCGCAAGTCGTTAATCCATCGGGCTGGAGGTCGTCCTACCCTACGCTTGCCGTATTGCTCACTTCGGAGAAAATTATAAAAAGATAACACGTGAATTTGTAATAATTTAGTATCTCATCCCCTATAGATATATATTTTTGTTACTTTTGCTTTTTTTTAAAGCAAACGTTACCTTATATAATATTCATCACACCTCCAGGAGCTTTAAAGGTATTTTTACTCTTTTTCAGCGACGGCCGAAAATCACGGGTTCCTTGGGTCAAGCTAATATTTGTTCAGGATTTTTCCGCACATACCTTACTCCGACCTTCTGAGCACTGTGATTGATAAGCGCAGTAATATTTTGTATCAATTGATGGAATGATTTCTTTTTGGGGCGAAGGCGTGACCTGGTTTCCTATTACTTTGAAGTCATGCAAATTATTATTTGCAGTTTACGACGGGGCTATTTTATAAATTCGACATAAATATTTGGAGATGTAAACCACCAATAATCTTGATATTTTAAACTAAGAAAGCTAGTGCTATAATAATGCTTAATGTGTTCATTAAAATCGTTTTATCTCAACTTCCCGATCAAAAGACAAATACAACGTCAGAATTTAATATGTACATAATTATGCAGACCTCTAATACAAGGTAAGGAGGCAAACTCTTACTTAACTCTATCACGATACCAAATAATAAGCACAAAAAATACAATATTAAATAAATACTTCTTGTTTAAAGAAAACTGGCCGACCACATGACACAAATAAAGCATGAAACAAATGCTCAAGGAAATTGTAAAATACGATTACCTACATCATTTGGCTCGAGCTGGTGGAAAACTTAAAGTGCAGTAAAGAGACATGCTTTTATTTATTTATTGTTTGCTTTATGTTATGCTTTAACAACAATGTCTTAGTAGGAGCCTGTTTTAGCGTTTCCCTTTAGATACATTTAGGTGCTGCTGGGAAAATATGATATTGATATGTTATATAATTAAATATTATGTATTCGTGGTTGCGACCAAATAGTGTGAAAATATACTTAAAGCCTTCATAGACCTATAGTTAGAAAGGCAATTTATAAGTTTGCTGGGTAGTAGTGCTAGCTATTAAATAGCATAATAACCATCGAATCTGCACTGGAAATAAATTGAATAGCCGGTTTTCCCGTCCCGATGCCATAATCCACTATCTATACGATTTCAATTAATTTTAACAATGAAATAATAATGAACCAATTTTATGGTCGATTTTGCGATTGCAATAATTAAATATTTTATTAGTATTACAAATAACGTACGAGTTGGTATTACTAACTAATGAATAATACATTAGGAAGCTCATCATTAAGGTAGTATGGGCCTAAGCTAAAGTAAGAAATTATCCTTCTTTTCAGACAACCAGGTGGTTCACCCTACAATGTTTATATTGAAGTTACAGTTTTGATAAATAGTGAGAAAAACAAAATAATGTTATTAAAAATATAAATACACTTATAAGAGTATAACCAAAATAACATAACATTTAGCTCGAACCGATCCGCAATTCCTCTTTTGGAGTGCACTTATCTGTGGATACTAGACATGACTAATGTTAGGATCCTTAATATCCGTGCGCTGAGAAACTCTAAAAAGATATGACGAGTGTAACAAATAGTGGCTTTACGAGGAACAATTTATTCTACTCGTATGAGCCTCAGTTGTGAGGACATCACGAGAAGTGAGACGCATCATAAGCAACTATCGCAATTGAAAATTATCGGATCGGTGGACAAAAATTATTTCGAGTATTTCCTTAGAAGACACGTGTTATATGCCACCAGCGACATGCATCACATGACATGCAGTCACATCTAGCACCAAATTAAGCAGAGTTTCTAATTCACGGGACGATATCTGGCACTGAGATGGTGCTTACCTCGACGACTCAGTACCAAATCTACCTACTATAAATATAATAATGTTACTACCTAGTAACATTATTATATTTATCATTATTATTGAATCTTTATAAAAAACTTCATCACACATTCATACACTACCTAAACTCATGTATCAACCCCGCACAAGTATGACGTCATAGTTGTTTGAACCAGCTGACGTAATCACGCAAATCTTGTTAGCTTTAACGGCGAAGAGCTCGTTTCCACGCAGGCAGAGGTAACATGCGTGTCGTTGAAAAGGCTTGCCAATTACGCAGACTATCAGGGGCTTCACAAATGGGCTGCCGGCTTAGCCAATTTCTACGGCGCTGTGTGCGAAATCTTCTCAATGGTATATGACTAGTCTTTTTACGTGATTTGGTTTTTCATTGCTGTGTTGAAGGTACGTAAAAAAGGAACTATTATAGACACCTGGCTGCTGTGTACAACCCGCATGTTAAGCATGTACATTATAATAATAAAAAAATCTTTATTTTCTTATCACATACAAACATTTACATTGTACAGTCAAAATCATAATATATAGTGATACACTTTATGTTTGTGAGACTGACGCCCGTAATAGGTATTTGTATATAATTATTATAATTCTGAATGTAATGAGAAATTCAAATTCGTCCTGTATAATATATTTATTGACCCTTTAACCGCCCGGATTCCAGACACAATGGAAAATTTACTGTTTATGACGCTTTAAGGCGTCCCTAGCGGAGAAAGGGTTAACGATCTTTTTAGTATAAAATGTCTAATTCACAGTGGCTCCCGTCTATCCTTGAAATATTATTTCACCTTACGACGACCCCAAAAACATAAGGGAGATGTCATTGGATCCCTACAGACCACATAAAGAACATTCTTGCAGGTATAATACTATCGTCGAAGAACAATTTAAGTCAAAATGAACCTTATTCCTGTGCACTAAAAATATACGATTTACAATTATCTGCAGGGATAAAGTTGTTCGTAATGCACAAAGCGAAGTTGAGAATATAACACGTCCCAGATATTTCAAAGGTTGCCCTTTGATGCCTGAAGTGGTCACAAGATATTTTTGTTCATATCCGAACAGAAGCTCGGCCGCTAAATGACGGTCGCGATTCAATACAAAGGGCTACAAAATTTCACTTTGTATGTAGGTATTTTTCTTATTACATATTTTTCCAGCTCAACGTATTTCATTTAGCTTAAACGCTTTGATCGATTGAATGAATGACGAAATAAAGTCTCATGAAAATCGCATTTCACATCCATCTGCAGGATCGATGTGTTAACCGGCTACCATTTTAATATATTCATCATCATCATCAGCTCACTAAACGTCCATACCGAGGGGCACGAGCCTACCCGTATAGGGTGATTACGCCTTAGTCGTCCACGCGGGCCCAGTGCGGATTGGACGACTTCTCACACAACCTTCGAATCTCTTCGCAGGCGTGCATGAAGGTTTCCTCACGATGTTTCCTTCACCGTAAGAGCGTCGGATAACGTACATATATTTTCGAAAATTCGAAAACACATTGGTACGTGTCGGGATTTGAACCTCAACCCTCTCGGCAGGAAGGCGACAGTCCACACTATTGAGCCACCGACGCTCTTAATATATTATCCGGGACCAAACACCTCAACGTGATTTCTGAGGCAAAAAATAACTTTAGGTATGTATTCAGGTCACTTTTACAGTGAACTTGCATTGTGTTACTTGCATAACTTATGCGATTGTTAATCTAAGGCAATAATCGCTACGCCATCAAGCCCTCCATAGCTATATTTGTTTATTTGATAATAGTCATCAACATTGCTGCCTAATATGTCCACTGCTTAACGAGGGACTCCCCTAATGATTTCTACGCGGACCGATCCCTAGAAGTTGACATCCATCTGCTACCCGCCACCATGTCATCCGTCCATCTGGTAAGGGCGGCCTACGCTTCTTATTCCGTTATGTCGTAGCCACTCGAAAATCTTTCCGCCCCATCGGCCATCAGTTCTATGCACTATGCGCCCTGCTCACTGCCACTTCAACTTGCTAATCCAGTGGACTATGTCGGTCATCCTACTTCACCTACGGATATCCCCGTTTTGTTTATTTGGTATTAATATAGAAAAGTATTTTTTACGTCAAGGTTTACTTTGTTTAGGTATCGGCATCATTCATATGCAGTCCACTGATAGGTCTCCTTTATTTTGAGTAAGATATTTATATCACTGTACAAGAATAAATTTTACAGTAACTTAAAGTACAAATTATCTCTTTTCTATATGCTTTCAGCCGACTTCAAGCTCATGTTCAGACAATTAGGCCTCCGAGGAAGTCTTGCTAATGAAAAAAAAATCTTAAATCAGCTTTATTTGATCCAATTATTTTATAGAAAAGGCCACCTGTTCAATCGATAAATGTTTGTACAGGAATTACAAGAATTTGAATCGCATCCATTTGCTTGGGACACATTGCCCGAATTACGAGGAGGGAGAAATAATTTAGATGTTCCGTTATCTCAGGTAAAATAAATTACCCGAATTTTGATGTGAGACATCGGAATATTGTATTATTTAATATTTTAATATTGTATTATTCTCAATATTTTAATATTGTATTATTTAAATATATTCAAGAGGGTTACTTAATTAAATATACAGAAGGATTGTGTAGTGCTGTCGTCGGATCAATGGTTGGAACGATATTATGAGTAGAAAATGTTTAAATCGAAATCGTTTTGGGTTTGAAATAGTCAACCGAACATGTGATGAAATATCTGGAGGCTCATCTTTCTTAGGGCGCACTTTCATTGCTCGTTAGAGCCCGCATTAAGGGTGTGAAATTTTTTTCGAGCGCATTTCACAAGGTTCGCTTGTGAGGTATGGTTTTCATTAGTCATTAGGCCACGTATGCTGGGTACGACACATTTCCGTAGGGTCCGCATGACCTCTTATTACTAAGGTGCTATGATAAGAAAGGAGACACCCAAAATGCTTTGTAACGACCTAGATACCGACTGTCAAATTTGATTGGATCCTAACCCGCATGTAGGAAGTTCTAGAATTTGGATGAGCGCTCCATTTATCGACTAATGAAAATACGCGTTTCCTAATGCGGTTTAATCTTAGGAAAAATGGGGACAACTTATGACCAGCTGTGGAATGCAAGAGGCTGAAGACAGTTATATAATATCCCAAAACGTTCAGTGGAAAACCAACATCATCTACCCGTGGTAGCTCGTATGGATTACAAAAAAAATTGGTTCAAATGAAGGTTGGTTTCGTCAGCCATCGTACGGGTACTCGGAGGTTATTGTCTTGAGTCCCTTTGTACTTCGAAAGACACTTAAGGCGACGGCCTTAAGTTAGATCGTAAGTAAGTACCAACAGGGAGGTTACCGCCAACTCTTAAAACAGTGTTACAATAATATTACTTCGTCTTTTCTTGTACAAAAATGCTGACGTATCATTATAACAATACTGTTTAAAGAGATTGTGGTTACCCCCCTGGTCCCTGATATTATCTTAAGATGGTAGGCATTAAAAACCACCAAACTGCATTAGACCCGTGGGTTACAGCCCAATCTCCCGATATACTCTGATTGATTAATTAAAGTAATTAAATATATCTATACGAAGATTTCAGTATAAGTATACAACAACTTACACTTCAAGGCTTATTACTTTACTTCTTAAGTATTTAATACCGTAAAAACTTATTTTTCAGCAGACAGAGTTCTCGGTGTCCCTTAAAACGATCGCCTGAGAATAATTTGTCTTCGTTCAAATTACACTGCAATCACTGTTCGATAACAAGACCGGCCAACTTCCAATTGGCCAAATTAAGTATTCAACATTTTGCTTTCTTCAACTGAAACTTTGCACAGCGATCAAAATAATACTTGGAACAACGGGGAACTTTCATCGAAAATAAATAGGTAGCTTACAGTTACTTTAACAAAGTAAATGATGCAAAGCACTTAATGGAAATCCAGCCGCCGCTTCGAGTTTGTTCTAAATACGTCGTTCAATCGATCAATCTTCGCACTTGAAACGTAAGAAGTGATAGCTTGAAGTAGAATAAATAATTATGTCAAGACCGTATCAAGTGACTAATTTATTTATTTATGGTACACAAACAGGATACAGTCTTTACATGAAACATTAAAATAGTTCAGGACAGGACTGTAGCCCAGAGACGGTGTACACAGCGTGATTTCAGGACTCTTAAGGAATTATGTGATATTCAGCGGTTTTATTTTATATTTTTCTATAATATTTTAATTGCTAAACATGAAAGAAAATAAAACAATCAACTATCATTTTGACTTCTTCATAACTATGTTTTCACCTTAAGACGACAAATTCCATATATCAAATATTTTTACATTATTTTAATAAGTAAGCACAGAATTCTAAATTTTCCGCTCATACTGCTGTATATGCCTTATTAATAGGAGTCTTACTTTTAAATTCTTTGCGACACGATACATTATCAACTAAGTCTCTCCCAACCCAAGGAACCCTGGCATTTAAGGGTTTCGCTTCTCCAATACTTAGAACCAGGTAGCAGGTTATTATAATAAAGAAATAAAGAAAACATTTATACATAAGACAGAACGTTCCATGCCTTCATGTGGTTTGCTTCTAGAAAGACAATAAAAAATAAAATATACTAGAACTATTGTTACTCAGTACAAATGTATAAGAAAAAAACATCAAATTTAAAAGTAGCTCCATTCAAAACCTTATTCAACGTTCTTATTTGCTTTTAATTAATGCAGATTTATCCACCACAGATTTTCCGTGAAGTTAGCCAACTTTATCCCAGATCTTGTTAGAAAATTGAACGCTGTTTTCCATTTATTTCACTTTATAAGATATTAATTAGCGATCACGGTGGATGCCTTCTTAGTAATTTCCATTAAAGCGGTGCTATTCCGGAGCTGCTCAGGTATGAAAGTAATGGTTGTGATGGGAGCGGCGATTTTTCAAAAATAAGTATATAAGTGTATTTGCATACGTGTCAATAATTTTCGGGAAAAAGTTTTTATGTTACAAAATGATCAAACGGTCACTTCACTCGCCTGATGGTACGTGGTACGCGTGACTATGACAGAGTAGTATTAGTAGAAACAAATACATAAACATAAAAGAGCATGACATTCCTATTTCACAGGAAGATTCAGGCACTAGGACGGACCTACCTAGATGACTCAGTAAAATCTATCTAAATCAAATCATTTGACTGGAAATTTTGTGCATTTATTACGAAGTATGTTTTTAGTCTATATTTCTCATTATTTACCACGAACGAACTACGATACATTTACTTACATATATAACTACCTACGTATGTAGAATATAATAGTAAAAATGTTGTCTATTGTTTGGCAAGATCTCCTCTACAATGAAAATCTTTGTAGAGCTCTAATTGGTTTGAATTTCTACTATGGACACAATTAAGATTTACAACAAAGCGAAGCAAAGGTCTTAAGCTTGCATAGGACGCCCTCGAGCCCAATGGACAGGCGACATACTAATAAATAAATATCTTCTAACGTTCACAAACCCTATACGGGTAAGCTCGTGCCCCTCGGTGGGGACGTTCAATGAGCTGATGATGATGATTCACACAGCGCCATTTAGCCCCACATTAAGCGCAAGCTTGTCGCTAGGGCACTAAACAACTGATAAACATATTAAATACATTTTTTTAAAATTACATACACATAATACATAGAAAACATCCAGACCATTACAAACAGACATGTTCATGCACATAAATGTTTGTACTGCCCGGAGCTCGACACGGGACCCTTGGTATAAGTAGCCGACGTCTCAACTGTTACACCAAATGGGTCGTCAAATGACTGGTTTAGGCTGGATGAGAAATGCGGAGTACTGGGATATCTAACGCATATAATGGAAATATTAAATGTGCCTACAATGTACATGTTCACACTAACCATTACCTAAATTTACGTATTCATTCAAACTCATCAGTTTGATTACAGAGTGAAGGAATGCAATGCTGTCGTAATTATATGCATTATTCATTATGTAAATAGTAGCTTGAATTCGCGGTACCTAGGACTGCGGTTGTAATTATATGAATTATTTATAAAGTGTATAGTTAGTGGAATCGCAACTACTTTGTAGGGCTGCAGACACCGCTTGCTGTAAGACCAAAGCCTGATAATTCGCAATATTATATAATTAATTTTCGACTAATTTTAATTAAACTACTACAAGGATCTTTAATTACACAAAGAGGGAGGAGGGGATCCATGTGAGAGATTTTCGTTTACCTTGTTGTACCTATGACTAGCTAAGCGACCCGACTTCGCGTGGTTATTTGATGTTTTAGGATTCCTTTCTCTCTTTAACCAGCCCACTGCTGGATATAGTGTATCCCTTTTTTAAGGAGTACTATTTCTTATAATATAAATACAATATTACTCTTGTTATAAAAGTTTTAGTAAAATTCGTTTATACCTAATTTAATTATCACGTTATTAACTTGTCATGTTATAGTTAATTAATTAACAAATAAGATATTTTTTTTTGGTAGGGGTCATTTTCGGGGTTAGTATAAAAAACAACAGTAAAAGTTGTCTTTTTCAAAAATTCTCATATATATTTTTATCGATAGACATGTATATTTTAAATTTTATGAATATATCATTAATAGGTACTGTGAAAAAAAATTCGTTATTGAATGGCATCCTCTTTATTCCCCATTTGTTAACAATTTAAAAAAGGAAAATATCCTTCATAACACGAAAGTGCTGTTTTTATTATATGGTGATCCCGCTAGATCCTTAAACACAAATAAATTTGGTCTTGGTACCTTAATAGGTAATTAAAATATGGAAAACGAATTGGATGTTTTTATATTCTAGATTTTTATAAGCAAACGGGTCTCAAGCGTGAGATTTCCACAGCGTTTTGTCATTTTGTAAAATTTATAACGGTCGCGTCAGAAGTGTTGAAGCTTTTTACCTTTTTGCTAATTAGGTCAAAGTGGAATAGGATGAAAAATATTTAACTGAAACTCTTTCTATTTGTCTCGTCGCATTTTCGAATAGAAAAAAAATAACTTTATCAGTTGTTAGATAAAACTTGTATTTGGACTAATCTGTATTTATTGGGAAAAGGGAGATATAGGGAAGGGGAAGGGGATTTTAGGCCCTGGAATCCTCACACAATTGGCGTCAAAAATCTCACAAAACCGTTTTTGATGTAAGGCCATGATATCAGTCAAAGCGTGTTTCGAAGTAAGCCTGTAACACACTTTTAACTTTCTATTTTTGTAAATTGAAAGTTCTTAGCTAAAACCACAGTGCGTGCAATATATAAATCTATCTGCAACAAGCACCATTTACAGCTGAAATCAGAAGACATTTACGAGTAAAATATAGCATTGTTTATTTCCATAATTATTTATTTTATGATACATCGAGAGCGAGCTTATTGCCATAAGGGTACACATAAATGTGTTTATAATACTCTTCTAATGGGAAGTTTTATGTAAAATACGATACGGGGAGCAATAAATACCAGAATACCGTCTGTTCATTGAAATGGGCGGTAAAGCCGTTGTTATTACAAAAGTAATAAAACATACAGGAATAAAGTGTGTTATCACTGTTATAAGTTTTTCATCGGAAGCATTTTTAAGCATTGGGACGATGTTCAGAGTTCTTGGATTGGAGGAAGCTCTTAGTCCATCTGTGGACTGTCATGGGGTTTTAATTTAGTTAGCAGTCATTAGGGGAGGCCTTCGTTTCGCGGTGGAATTTTAGGTTGTGCAGATGATGATGATGATATTATTTTCATTGCCTAAACTTAATAATACGTCTATTATTTTAAGACCGGTCTTATCGAAATATCGATATTAAATATTAATTTATCTACATGTAGACCTAAATTTGTTTTTTTACTTAATATTGGGGCCCTTGATTTCTTTAATATACTTTTTATCTTAATATCTTCAGATACATGCACATCAGGCACAATGTAGCCCCTGAAAAGCTTGTAGTAATCAACAGAAAAATATGCCTATTCTTCTGCATAAAATGAAACCCAGAAACCTTGAGATATTATAATAAAGATATTTTTTTGTCTAAACATGTGTTTACATTAGTAGTACAAAGATAATTAAAAGAGTAGCTTACAGCTGAACTAAATTTTCACCGTTGAAGCTGTTTATTTTAAAAGTACAAACCCGTAATTCACATTTTTAACAAAAGTATTATATAAAATAAATCAAATTTATTTTTTTAATGTGACTACAAGAAAATCGCGTTTGACATCAAATTGAATCGAATCATTGTTTGGCAGTTGAATGTTTAAAGTACGTTATTCCAAGGATTAGTTCTCAGTAAATCCATGTTTAGTGCGAAAGCCAATTCAAATTGGCCCCGCGGGTGCACGGATTACAGGATAACGTATGCATCGGTCCGCCAGAGGAGACACCCTCCAAGTCGAGCTGTGGGGAAAGCTGTAGGCGGTTGGAAATTTATGGGCTAGTTTCCGATAGGCTTCAACTCAAATATATATAGCGTGAGCTTTAGTTGCGAAATCACAGCGTTAGAGGATCTTTAAATATTTTGAGATCCGTCTTAAAATAATGGTTAAGGGTTGAAAATTGACCCAAGTCAGCTTGGGTCCTTATCAACCATTAATAGGATTAAAAAACAATTCAGTCAATTAGCACGCTTACAGAGCGATAAACAGCACAAGATTAAATCTACTTGGCTGGCACTAGCTGACAATAGAGAATAGAATAATGTAAAATAATAATTTTAAGCATTTCTGTCGTATCCAACGACTAATTTAGTTATTCATGCTGTGGCAGCCTTTAACTAAGGCTACACTACATTCATGTTTTTATAAATTTAAGTTTAGAATTATAAGGTGCTTGTTTTGTTGACTGTCCTAAATAATAAAAGATTGTTTATTCGGCTTAATAGAAGGTAAATGCAAAATGATGAAGGTAAATGAAAAAATATATTTGAGGTTGTAGAAATGATAATGATCCTTTTCTTCTCATGAGATAGATATTTAATTCTAAATATTTACATGCAATTTTTATCAGCTTGAAATTAAGAAAGCTGCTTGTATAGTGGGAACTAAAAACGAATAAAATGGATTTTGTTACAATTACATACATAGTATACCTATAAAGATGGAGGCTAGATGAGTAAAGTGGAGGATCGGGATATCTGGCGCAAAATGAGGGAGACCTATGTCCAGCAGTGGACTGCTACAAAGAGAGATACCTGGATAATTCAGACCAATACAAACAGATATTTTCATCCGTATAAAACATTGTGCCGTACGGAAATCAAACCGGACACTTGGTGTAGGAAGGATTTGAAACTATGTATACCCGGTTAGACAGTATGCACCTTTTTTACCTAAAGTATTAAACTTTAAAGCTAATAATTAAACACAATGACAAAAACATAGCATTTACAAACAGCAATTTACAAACAACCAAACGAATACTTTGACCATAACTCACCCGTTACAGTAACTTAACTGCAGTTATATCACTTTGTTTGTTTTCTATTCGGAGACACGGAAAAATTGGTACGGTTTTGTTGAAATATGCACTTAGGCGGCGGTGTTTATATAGGGATCCCCCTTAAATCCCGCGGGAGTGGTACTTTTGCGGTTTGCGCCGGATCAGCTCACGTTTTTAAAATGCTACGTGCTGAAGAAAAATGGTGAATGCTTCTTGGATAATGATTAAGATTGTGTGATTTAAGTTTATAAACATAATAACGTAGGATAATCTTAAGAAAAAAACAAATACAACATTAATATTGAATGTTTACGACTAAGCATGGCTTTTTAATTTACATATCCAATGACTTTTGAGATAATTGCTTGACTTGTGCGATCTTCTTCTGAACACATTACGCCGTCTGCAATCTATACGAATCTTTTATTCAACGACACTACAGCCTACTAGACTCCTCTCTCAACCTATCGCAGTCCACTGCTGGACATAGGTCTCCCCCATTTTGCGCCAGATATCCCGGTCCTCCGCTTTTCTCATCCAGCTCCCATGAGTAGCGCCAACCGGAATCGGCCCCCAGTTCCCGGCAGCCCCACTATTCCCGACCACGGCAGCGGTCGCGGTCACGGTGGGGCGGGGAGTGCGAAGAATCCCCGGGTTACTAGACTCCTAATGCAAGGTAAATACTTTCAACCAACACGTTAGACTTATACGTCTTACTCAAGACACCGATCGCGTAATCTCTCTTATTATCGACCAAATCCGTTACCCGTCTACATCTCTCGTGTTAATTACAAAATAACATACGAAAGAGGCGAAACATGGCTTCCTGTACAACGGAATGGTGTGAAAAATGTAGACAATTATTTGATTTAAAAAAAGACGGTATAACTTTTCTTAGGAAAGCCAATTTCAAGATTATTATAGTCAAAAATCAATTTATTCAAAGCTGAAATTACGCTGGACTGAATTCGTAACCATGGCATTTCTTTATCAGTACATACCTTTCTTTCTAATGTAAATAAATAGTGCTTAACCTTTCTTTCATTAGTGTCACGCATTACTAGGGCTATGACATTACTAGTGGGATTTAGATAACGGGTAATATACGAGTGCGTAGTAGACTTTTACTTTAACTTTAGTTGTTGCAACTCATATCGGTACAATTATTTTAGTATTTAATGTAAACTTTTTATTTATAAATATATTCCACATATTCCAAAACACATGAAATTAATCTGTAAAAGTGATTAATTTTACTGTTGCAACTAACATTATTACTTGGCGAGATTCATCGGCCCGCGCACCACACGACTCCAAAATCGAGGCGCTACTACAGCCTAAACGATTATAGATAGCTCGATCCTGTTTGTTGCTTTGTTTTGTTTACTAATATTGACTAATTCAATACCGAGAGAGACCTTTTCATTCACCATCTTCTAATCCTTTTTTAAGACAGTTATTTTGACACCACATTAAATTACATAGCTCTAAAATTTATACAATAGCGATGTCGTTCTTTGCTGAAAATGTTAAAATATGAATGTGGAGTGCTATTCAAAACATAATATGCCTGCTAAAGTGTTATTGAAAAATCATTTAGTCCGTGTTTCCTAGAACGACTTCGCAGCCATAGGTATTCGTGTTCAGAGAACATGTAATAATTAAAATGACGTGAGTTAAATGTAAAATGACTCATTATGCTAGTAAAAGTATATCACGAGGTTTTCTCATAAAATCTTCGATGCAGTAACCCGCAGTTTGAAAAATTTATACATAATATATTTTCGAATTTTCGAAATTATATGTACGTTATCCGACGCTCTTACGGTGAAGGCAAACATCGTGAGAAAACCAGCGCACGTCTCCGAAGAGATTCAATGG
This sequence comes from Leucinodes orbonalis, assembly GCA_019425675.1. Lineage (NCBI taxonomy): Eukaryota > Metazoa > Arthropoda > Insecta > Lepidoptera > Crambidae > Leucinodes > Leucinodes orbonalis. The sequence continues at coordinate 58,351 of PQWD01002050.1, read as the reverse complement.
TTGTGCGTTAAGTCGGCCAATCCACACAGGGCCCGCGTGAACGACTAAGGCCTCAACACCCTTACGTATAGGCTCGTGCCCCTTGGTGGGGACGTTTAATAAGCTGATAATGATGATGAATTATAAGGAAAATTTAAAAAACATAAAAATCCTTCAAATAATTTGAATTAATAAATTACATAATGTATTTTTCTTTATAATATGCTTTAGAATAAAATCCGTTTTTCTGTCTGTTTGTTCCGGGTTATCACTGAAACGTCTGGACAGATTTCGACGAGACATTTTTGGCAGGTAGAATAATGTCATAAGGAAATGTTTGGCTACGTTCGTTATCGAAAAAGCCTCGAATTAATGTTGTTCCACGCGGCAGCCGCGTGTCGCATGCTCTGCGCGCTTTTACATGACTTGACAAAGCTATTTAATGAAAACATATTAAATTGCTTGAATGCTAGGCGGGAAAAACCAAGTAAAACTTATTTTTTAGACTTTAGTTCCGATTTAATAGCCGCGTGGTTAACAATCACCTACCCGAATTGAACCCGCGTGGTGGGATACGGCCCAATTACAAATGCTCAACTTAAATTAGAATCTATTCTAATATTATCGCAAATCAAGGAGGCATTATTGTAAAAAAGATAATGTACGAAGAAGAGGAGTCTCCTGGTACAGGCATTGCTATGCTTAAAAGGAGACTTCCACAACTGATATGTATCATTAACCTTTGAAAAAGCAATGAATGAATTATAACTTTTGAAGATAACGGTATTGTAAATTTGCCTATTGAAAGCAGATATAGATTTTCCATAATTATTCCTTCTTTCAATCAATAATAATGAAGGAACTTTAATAACTTATTGAAGTCCAAAAGCGTTCTTGCGTAAATATTAACGGCAGAATTACATTTCAATGAATGTTAAATAGATTCCACAGTCAGATATAAAATTGGATCTTGAATCGTGGCATATTTTAAGTAGGATATTCGCCGAGCCGACTCAACCACGACTTTTTGCCCTCGATTAAACAAGATTTATTAATACGCCGCACTGATTTAATTTTAAATTACTTCAAAAGTTAGGACATTGATTAATACTGCTGTGCTTGGATAATTAATTTCAACTTTTTTATAGTTTGCGCTGATAGGCGGGAATAAAATTAATCGATTCCATTGTTACATTTGAGATATCCTAAGCCAAAAACCAAAGTCGTGACAGAGCGGCCAACTGGTCTCATTCAATGCCGCTCTATCATGGTCAGGAGAAATCATAAATGGAGTACTCATAAAAACTTTCTACTGTTAAAACTGCCTTCAGCTTCAACCCTCACAAAGGTCTGGTTGCTTTATTTGTTTGTACAGTATCAGGAGCGTATTGCCCTGGTCCTGACAAGGATAGGCCTTATCAGTATTTTCTAGGTGGGGCAACTATCCATAGAGATAGGCATCTATCCCTTAAATAAAGGTCTACAAAAACCTACGAAAGCTGTAATTGACCAATTAGAGACGAACATATTTATTTTTATAAAGGATCAAATTACCTAACTTAATAGGTTTTTTGTTTATAAATGCATTATTTTGCATACTACGACGATGATTCATTTCAAAAAGTAGGGTATCTATCCCGCCTTAACCCAAGATTTAACAGGCGTGTTCTCTCATTGACAGTTATGTATTCACACATTTTTACTAACCGTTGGAAAGTGGAAAAAATATACACCAGTAGAAAAACTGCTGTTTGAATGCTGCTGTGGAAGTGCCCCTTTACAACTCAAATAAATTTTCACTGTCAAATTCAAGTAGTTTGACGCTACCATGTTATTTGTTTTTTTATATAATTATACTTACCTTAATAAGTCGCAGCATTTTTTAACCATCAAAATTAAAAAAAATAGTTTTAAACCATCGTGTTGAAAACACCAGGATGCCATCATCTCGGTTGTGTTTTTCGTCGATTCCCAAAATTTATTCACCGAACAAATGCTGGGCACATTTGGTGTTCCGCTGGCAATGTGCCCGAGCCTGTGACCCACATAGGGTTGGGTCGATGGACTTGAATAAATACTTTTTGTTTACGCCAACCAATTATTAGGAGCGCATATGTTGAGTCGAGATAATGGATTACGTTCAGTATTCATAGCTCATTCGATGTGGATTTTGATTGAATTTAAGTAACGAATGTTGATAGAATATTATAATATGTACAAAAGATGGGATTCACGAGAAACACGGGACATAAGACTACAACATAGAAGTTATTTTTTTTATGCCATAAGTGAACGGCACGGTCAGTGCGCTTACCTGGTGGTAAGTGATACGCCCGACCATGAGAGGAGCAGTGTTGAAGGAAACCGTTTACGTCAACACTGCTCTGCGCCCGTCACTCGCGACAACAGATGTTAGGTCTCTTATACCCGTTATTTTTACTAAATTTAATTTAATATTATTTTTAGTTCGATAAAGTATTTCGTGTTTCGCCAAGTAAATGTCATTTTTTAATAATAAGGTCTCATTACATTACCGAAATAACTCAATGACATGATAACAAATATAATTACAAGTCATGCATATAATATTCTATTACTTTGATAACTCTTTAGTGCTGTTATGGTGTAATGCTTGCTAATATTAATAAGCTTAAAAAAAATTGGCCAAGTGCGAGTCGGACTCGTCCGTGGAGGGTTCTGCAACAGCAAATGACAAAAAAAAGGACTAATAGCGTAGTGACAACTCTTTAATAGACACACAAATACACATACTACACGTAAAGTTAGCAGTTCAAAAAATCATTAATGAAAGTTGAACAAAAAGTTAAGAAATTTCTAGAATACCGATCCGTTTAATAGGGACTAGATGTTCAGTGTTTTGTTCGAGAACTTTCCAGAGTGAATAAAGCTGCAGTTGACCGTAGTGCATCAAACTCCCCACGTTCCATTGGGAACTTTCAACGGTCGGTGTGCCGGCATTGCCCAGAACTTTATAGCTGTTTAACATGAATATGTATGAAGTTACCGACAATTTGTATGACATGGCAGTGCGGTATGTGAATGTTTTATAGTTTTGTAAATGGTATTCTCTCATATTGTGACCGACTGTACCGACTCAGTAGTTTATATTTTTTTGTCATAGGTAAGGAAAATCCCATGGACACTTAGCACGCAGAAAGAGCAATGAGAACGAGTTTAGAAAAGGAGGTAAAAAATGAAATGTAGTGAAGAAGATGGGAGCTTTTGATGGTAACCTCACATACACGGTGAAACAAAATCAAAAAGTGGTATGTGTTTAAAAATAATAAATATATCTGAAGAGCTAGATGTGGCAATGGCTAGCTTTGGCCTGAACTTATCAAAGTATTTCGGTAGTGGCGAAGGACCAAAATACTTGAACGCAAAAAAAATGTCGCATAATGTTGGCCGCTAAAGGCATTTAATAGGCCGGACAATTGACGAGCGCAAAGGGCGATTAACATTCGAAAATAGAGAGTCCAATTCCAAGAAGTGGACTGCATAGTTTTAGACAATACTGAACATTCGATCTTTTTATAAAATAATATAGTTGAATGTTTCGATTGTATTGTTTAATGTATGTAATAATGAGTGTAATGTTTGTATTTGGTCAATCAATCTTTTTTCTTTCTTTCTTCTTTCTTTGATTTAATAATACTTTGACATAGTACGAAATGTGTAATCAAATCACACGAAAACATAGACTCACACCAACGTTTATACTTATTTGTAAAATGGAACTTTTCAGGATAACATTTTTTGTCTAGTAGATACATGTATTTTTCTAAAGTAAGCAATCAATCACACTGTTTACTTGTTAGTAAGTGACAAATGTCTGCTATAGCAGACATATAATCCACCATTGATATTTAAGACCAGAATCCATTCCCTAACTATTGATGCAAAATGTTAAGTCACAGTTATTTTACTTCAAAACCCTTATAACTTATTTTTTTACTAACTTGTATCTTTAAAATGTCTACGGATACGACCACGTATGAAGTCGTACATTCGATTTAGGTTGAGGAGTTTTCAGAAACTTTTCCAGAGCGACTCCAAGCAGTATTTATAAACTTGTTCTGAAGTCTATGGACGAATGTACACGACCTTTCTCGAGGGAAACTTTCAGCGTTCAATAGGTATTGCAACTAGCAACACGATTATATTTATCTTATACTATAAATATCTTATTCAGGTGTGCTTACAAAATGGAATCGGATATTTCCTTTTGAAACAAAACAATGATGTAATTAATGTGCAATTTAAGGGATCAGAGTTATTCGTAAGAAAACTTTAGTTACCGGCATAGCACACCAGATCAGCAATTTCTAGTGATAATAAGCTGGTCACGTACGAGTATGCGACATAACCGTTGACCGTTACAGCAGACAAAATGTGTAGATAAAAATACTCTATATCGAATAATCCCTTACGAATGGTGGCGGATGTGGTGAACAGAAAATCTGGAATTGTTGACACTCTTATCACTCAGGCCATTCTTATCGTATTTTCTGTGGCACAGTCTTCAACTAATTCGGTTATTGATAATGATATTCTGTGTATATTAGGTAGATATGCCATCCGTGCCTCTAAAACGAACCGTCGAAGAGAGTACAGTTTGTACTTGTGTTTGTGTTTGTACATTTGTTTAGGTAAATGTGTTCGAAATATGTATGTGTGCTGTCACTGTATTCGGAACGCTTTTTTCGATTGTTTTGTAAGCATGTCACGAATCCATACTTTTTTACATCATTGGTTATTGAGGTAATAAGATTTGCTAAAAAATGTGTTGGGTTTGAATAAAGATAACTTATCTAATAAAATAATTTATTTTCCCATAGCTTAGTAAATGGACTATAGATAGAGAGAATATGACAAAGTAATCTTTATAATCATGATGTTTAATGTATAACTTAGTTTCATAAAACAAATGTATTTCCGATTCAATGACAACACAATGAGATTAAAATACACAGAACAGGTTCCATTGGGTTCTATCAACTCTTTGATCTTTTATTACATACAATGTTTTTTTTTATAGTTTGTTTTGTAAGGACATTATATAGGTATTAATTTATATTAGGAACTACTCAGAAAAATCAACAGTAGCATGCAAAGTGGAGAACATTCATGCATTCTTGGAACAACATGAACATTCCATCTGTAATGTTTTAACAGGTCCGTCGAGGACTCCGAGTGACCTCTTTAAGCCAACATGAATAATATATGAGATGCAATTCGTAAAGGCACCTTTAGAGTAGTTATCGCTATGGCTGCAATAGTTGTGTGACGAAAACATTCGTATGCCGAGATGGTATTAACAGACATTTTTTTTATGTGCTGGCGTAGAGCTTAAAACATCTGAGATTTTTTTACTGTCAAATTGCCTTGATGATGATTAATCAATAACCTTTCTGCGTCTGTCGTTCTCAATACGTAAGGCAAGAGTGAATAGGCATTATTTAAGTTTGCGTGATACACCTTAGGCTGCATCGTCACCTTTCATCAGGTGATATAGCTGTGAAACCACCCAATTTTTAGTGAAAAACTTGTTTTTTTTTATTTATTGCTTTTATGCTTGCTCGTGAGCACAAATTATCCTAGTGAAAAAGCCTATTCACTCGTTTTTTAAAGGCCACAGTTTTGTATGTGGCCGGAAACACAAACGCAGGCAGATCATTTGCAGTACGCATAATGAAAGTAGAAGCGAAACGCTTAGACCAAATACGGGGGACGCCCACTACAATCGGATGAAATTTTTCAGTTGCCTTGATGTCCTATGGTGAAAGAAAAACGATGGAATCTGTGCATGGAGCTCAGAAAATACTCACCAAAGTAGAGCCTGAAAAAAACCGACAAACATATGACTTTACGTCGGTGGGATCAGCCTTGCAGTTTGGAATTAACGAGTCCCTTATTGCCAATGCGTTTTCTGGCAAGCGATTGAGTCCTAATGGACTACTATACTTAGTAAGATGAAATTTTGTGGACCATCTCAACTTATGGTTAAAAAACTATTTAGTTTAATATTCTTTTCTATTGCAAAGTGAACAGGGTTACAAATTCGCTGAAATTTATGTAAGATGTGATGATCATTTTGTAGGAAATGCGAATATAAAGTGTACTGCTATCCACAAAAATTGCCATAAAAAAATGTATTTTTAATGTATTAAACTGCATTCTCGGAATATAAATTCTATTAGAAAAAGGTGCACATTATCGGCATTTCCTATATATTACTTGAAAAACATCAAACCAACTAAAATCTTACATATTTTCTTGCTAGTTCTCGTAGTTCGACCGTAAAGAACTCCAGTTTTACTCTGAAAATAAAATATAGTGTTTTCCCTTTAGATCGTTGGTATTTTGCCAAACGTAAATCCACCTTACCTATACCTTATAATAACTTGTGTCCCAAATAGGTTTCTGGAATAACTGCTTAGTAGTCGTTTCAGTCATTTGGAAAATCATATTCCGTTTCCTCTTTTGATGAGTTCGATAAGATAAGCCCCAATTTTTTAATTATATACTTCTATTTATACATGACTTTTATTGATTTGTGATAAGTATATACTTTTGTGGTTGTTTACATTTTGACAGTGTATTGCAGGTATATATTTTTTTAATTTACTATGATAATAATATGTTATTTTACAAGTAAAATTTATTTAAGAAATGTTTGCAAGTGTATATTTTGTAATGTGGTATAACAGCCATGTTATAGAACCATAAATAACGAGGTTCCTAACACACTTTTCAGAATAAATTATTTCTGTGTTTCTGGATAGCACAAACATAAATCTTGTGGACATGAACATATCTGTTTGTATTGACCTTGTATATGTATTGACGTTTTTATATGGTATGTATGTATTTATAAAATAGTATTTAAGTTTGTTTTTATACCAGTGATATTTAGTTCATTAAACTTAAAGCCATTTCATAATTTAAACTTAAAAAAATAGCTTAAATAAATCGAATTGCCGGAATATATCGTATTCCGAAGTCAATTTACCTAAGATTTAGAACGTGCTAACGAAAAATTTCAAATCTATTGTTTCCACACAAATGAAAACACTCAACCAAAACGACTTAAAACACAATCAAACTCTTGACAGGGATAATTAACTTATAAAACAGTGTAGGCCACTTTCGTTAAATACGAACATAGTTTTGTGTTGCGGTTTCAAATAACAACAAAGTCGTTTAAAGTTGGAATGAGGAAGGTTAACTTGTGCTGAGGCATCTAATGTTAGGAGTTTTGTGAGCAATAATATGTCAGGGTAATGTTAGACTGGTAACAGACGTGTATCAACTGAAACTTTAAAGCTTACCAAGAAGCATGATCGTCTCTGCCCAATTACTATCATTATTCTGAGACAGTGTTACATCGTCTAAGTTCCAGCACATTTTATGTTACTAAGTGTACAAAATTGTCAAGACACTCACTAGACGGTAAGTGATACGCTTGACCATGACAGCGGCTTTGATGGAGACCAACAACTGATAGACAGTTCTCCATCAACGTCGCACTGCACCCATCAGCCGTGACAACAGATAGGTCTCTTATATCCGGTAATTGCATCGTGTTTCATCAAGTTAGGGAAACTAGGTGAGGTACCGGAGTCCCATATCTCCCTTCTCCCTAAATTTCATTTTCAGTCTTATTTCATACAATTTAGCAAATGCTTTCATTGCTAATTAAGTGTCACGAGTCTAATAATTAAAATCTTTTATTTATCTACCCGAGTTACAATAGATTCCTTAAGTTTAATATATATATATTTATTTATTTATTACATACTTTATTGCACCTTTAAAAACGAATACAGAAAATAAAAATCTCATTAAGTACAATGGGCGGCCTTATCGCGCAAGGCGATCTTTTCCAGGCAACCTTAGGATGGAGAAAGAAGAAAAAAGTTTAAAAAGGGGAATTTTGTCCAATTAGCTATAAAATAAAATTAAAATACTTTTAAACCTAAATAAATATACATAAATACACAGTAATATTCATATTGAAATAAAAAGAGAATAGGTAAAAGAATAAAATAAAAACAAAGGACAATAGCTACAGAATAAAAGGAATTTATACATATACATATATCATAAAAAAGTAGATAAAAAAAATAAAATTGTACATATATAACAACAAATATAATAATAAAAAAGCAGTTGAAGCAATTAAGAATAAGTAGTAGGTTTAGAGCGTCTGTGGCTCAGTGGTGTGGACTGTCGCCTTCCTACCGGGAGGGCTGAGGTTCAAATCCCGACACGTACCAATGTATTTTCGAATTTTCGAAATATATATGTACGTTATCCGACGCTCTTACGGTGAAGGAAAACATCGTGAGGAAACCTTCATGCACGCCTGTGAAGAGATTCGAAGGTTGTGTGTGAAGTCGTCCAATCCGCTCTGGGCCCGCGTGGACGACTAAGGCCACCTATACGGGTAGGCTCGTGCCCCTCGGTGGGGACGTTTAATGAGCTGATGATGATGATGAAGTGCTTATTCAATTTACTTTTAAAGCTCTCGATTGACTGAGCTCGTCTCTCTCAAGCATACTTCATTGCATTCCACAAGCATACTGCATGCACTGAAAAAGATTTATCAGCAAAACCTGTGGAATGGACTGGCGTTTCAAGCTGGAGGTTATCAGATGACCGCAAAGTACGTGAATGTGCATCTCCAAGGAACCTGAAACGGTCCTTAAGGTAAGAAGGAGCAGAAGGACGAAAGAGAATATTGTAAAGCATGGACAGTATATAAGTATTCCGGCGGAGGAAAATTGGCAGCCACTTGAGTTTGTTGCGAAATTCGGAAATGGGATCAAATTTTCTCAGACCATAAATGAATCTGATGCAGAAGTTTTGAAGCCGCTCAAGCTTATCCAATAGGGCCTCACTAAGGTCGAGATAACAGGTGTCAGCATAATTTAGTAAAGGAAGTAAAAGCGACATCGCTAACGCAGTCTTAGTTGAAATCGGTAAAAAGTTACGTAATAACTATACTGCATATTTACAAAATATTGGAACTTTCACGATGACAGCTGTATGTGGTAAAAATCGTGCCATAGCTGCTTATCACCCTTATCCAAGGACTGGGAGTAGGTGCATCAGTAATACGGTATTTTTACCATACGCAATAAAATACCAAACCTTATTTCATTGATCACTTTTGTTTCATTGCAATGTTGTATTTTAAAATACATTGAAACCAATAAATATAAGGTGGATTGATGATAGTGAGCAATGACGTCACATATCACTAATCTCGTACTAAATATATGGCAACGTTCCTTTTTGTCAATTCTTAAAAAGTACGACTACGATTAGTGGGTCAAATACCCAATTGATTCCCTGTTGTATAGAATACTGGTTGGAAGTGTCACTTACCATCAGGTTGATAAAGCTAGTGATAAGGTGGTAAGGCATGATGTGACATTTTTAATTCCAAGTAAATGAGTAATTAGGAAATTAAACATATGAGCGGTATTCTATATTGCTCATTTAATTCTGTATGCATGCTGACATCGAAATAGTAACTTTGTATCCTCAAAAGTTATGAGATCCAAAACTACGGATAGTTAGTACTAACTATTGGTAAAGAACTTTTAATGTGCGCAGTTTGTTCTCACTGCATAGGTGACCCGCGATCATAATGCTAGAATGGACCGTTACCTAAAAATGTTGATTATTTTCTTCAAATCAAGGGTACCAACTGTCTAACGATTGGTACCAACTTGTAGCAATTAAGAAATAACTTTTAATAATAACTAAAAAAGGGCAGTAACGGGCCATCCTGACAGTCACAACTTTCCGTCTACTTGTTTGCATGTAATAATAAAAAAACCATCACTGTTGGAGGCAGGATTTCGGACTAGAATTTCAATATATTGATTGGTTGTAGATTGAGAGAAGAGATTTCACAACAAAAGCTTGCATGAGTATATTACAGGGAGTCCAATAACACCTATAAAAATGAATTCAGTACAATTTTGCAGAGCCGTCAGGTGCAGCGATGATTTCAAATAACATAATAGCCAAAGGAAACTTTCCTTTTAAATACAAAGACCCAAGATGGAGGTTCAAAGCCAAACAAATAACTCATCCCGGCGCTGAGACCAATTGTGACATTCTTTGCAGTTATAAAATAGTATTTTTACTGTTTGATATGGAAGCTTTATTTTACAATTTACTACCAATAAAGGTATGAATTTTTGTTCGTCATAAACGGTGAACCACAATTTTCTCATAATAAAGCTGTAGTAGGTTTTAATAGTTAAACATTATTTAATGTTAGGTACTTGATGCTGCGGAACCCTCCAGTTGCAAGTCCGACTCGCACTTGACCATTTTCTCTCTCTCTTCAACCTATTGCAGTCCACTGCTGGACATCCCCCATATTTCGCGCCGGATATCCCTGTCCCGAGCTTTCTCATCTAGCTTCCACCTGCCATATTACAGGCTAATGCTTATTTTGTGGCTAACTGTCGCTGTGTGATTGCCAGTGGATATTTATTAATAATAATGCGATGTTCATGTCATAATTGAAATTATGATAACAGCTTACAAAATTAAATGTTTTGCACGAGGTAGGTTCCAAGAAAATTGAAAATTACCGTTTGGAATCTGCGCAGAGCAATTCAATAGAGACGTCAATTCGAGCAGAAAATTTCAAATTTGCGTTCAGAATTTATCAGTCTCTCGGAGACCTTTGTCCTTTGGGATTACAGGCCGTAATTTGCTTTACGATATCATCTCTTTTTGTTATTCTAATTGCGGAGATACGTCGATAGGGCTTAGATTAATTAGGGTCTCGTATTGAACACAAAACGAAAATCATTTGAAAGCTCAAAGCGTGGCTCTAATGTATTATAAGGATAAAGAGATGTAATTTATATCCCTTTATTAGATTATGGGACTAAGATACTTATTGAAGTTCAAATGTTGTTTAATTGTGAAAAATATTACTTAATGAAATATATAATAGTCGTGATTATTTGAGCTGTAGGTACGTCTACAATTTTTTTGGAATGACGCAAACAGTTTTAAAATTATGTTGACTACAGATGTATTGTTATTTTGAAAATAGATAACATTTAAAATTATGACAAGTTTAGTACCAATGTCTTTTTCGAATATTTAGAAATTATTTTTATTTTTATTTGATTTGCTCTTACGGTGAAGGAAAACATCGTGAAGATGCGCATGCCTAATAAGAAATTCAAAAGGTTGTGCGTGATGTCGGTCATTTCGCACTGGGCCCGCATGGACGACTAAGACTATACGGGTAGACTCGTGCCCCTCGGTGGGGACGTATAATGGCCTGAACAAGCCAGTTTGTTTTCTTTCTTTTTTTCTTTGATAATGAATATTGGAAGAATAATAAATATAAAATTTGATTATATACAAAATAGCATTATATAAATACACAAATTTATCTTTACTCAATATCTTTAAAACCTACCTATCCCGTCTACGCTTGCCAATGCCGACTGCAAATTTAGTTTGCATTACATTTGGTAAGTCGTAATCCGACCACTATTTCACTATTACCCGGCTAGCGGAAAGCTATTAATCCGGGCACAATGAATTACAGTTTAATAACAAGGGTGAGGCTATGTAATTTGTGTATCAGGCGACAAGTGAGCCACTGTGTGCAGTTTAAATCGACTGTTCGACAAAACGAAGCTGATCATTTCGAATTCAGCTCCGCTTTTTGATGTAGTACAGGGTACAGTCTGTTATACCCCTAAATATAATTTTATATTGCATAGTAATAATCTGTTTTGTTTATATTGTAGATAATAATTTAAAAGTTTAGTTTGAACTGTAGATATTGACATATGAATAAAATGTTTTTGAAATGATAGTAAGTAGTAATTATTATCGTTTTTAATAAATCTAAAAAAATAGAAAGAAAAAAAATACACTTATTTGGATAAAAATAAATGCCAAATAGGACCTCACTCAGCTTTTCAGTGAAGTCCTAACATACTACGTCCCTACAATATAAGCGTATTTAATGGTTATTTTACATACGTTATTTATTTTCAATATTTGATATTTATTAATCATGTTTATTATAAATAGCCTTATTTAACTTTTACTTACTTCCTAAATTTCATAGAGAATTTCTGTTACCATTTATAGATCAAAACGAGTTTTTTTAATGAACATCAAAGCTAAACTATATTCTAAAACACTTAAAACCCGAATACTTATGACGCAAATATCTTAAGCAAAGAATGCTGATTGCATTCTTTGTTTAAGATATTTACTATTACATAAGCACCAAAGTCGTTTACCGCATACAGCAGCATTATATCAGTCAGCTTTAGGTTAGCAAACAGCATTTTTGTACCAGAAAAGGCGAAGTAACATTATTGTAATACTGTTTCTAGAGATGGTGGTAGACCCACAGATAAAAATACGTAAAATACAGAAATTTAATTTCCGCTAAGATTTTAATTATTTTTTAAATATTTTATGCATTTAAGGAAAACCATTACCTTAATACAGTCGCCATTAAAGTTTCTAGCCCCGAACTAGAGAACACTAGCACTCAAAGTTAAATGTGCCGTGAATCAAGCTTGCATATTTCGCGTTAAAAATGATTCATGTTCAAAGACATTGTTCCTACGCTTTATTCATCTTTCAGAATAATATACACGGGCTGTTGCACTTTACTAAGTAGTTCAGTAACAAGTTTTAACACACTGACATCAATAATTAATGAAGAAATGTCATTTGAATAAGTATTAACGCCCAATGTTATGTAATGGTTAATGACCAACCGAAATTAATTCAGCGCTTCCTAATTATAGTTTAAAAAAGAACTCGTACTATGGGTAGTAAAAAACTGATATAAAATCTCACCTGCACTATTTTTGTTGGTTAGTTGGTGTTCCCAGATATGTGGATGCAATGTGCAATATTTGTACTGCCTGGTTATTGAACCCAGAAACCTTGGTTTAACAGCCGACTCCTCAACTATAATACTACATGGGTCGTCGAATCCTTTAACCCGCTGTTCACTTTTTAAACTTTGTCGTTGTCAATGCAAAAGACAAGCTAATAACGAAGGAAATAAAAACAATTGCCAATTTTAAAGTCTACGCTACAACGTCCGAGGTTTCCAGCACCTTTTTATTATTTGCTCATGTATATTCTCTGACGTAGAGCCCGCTCGCGATTTAAGAACCCCGGGGAACGCTCCCAACAATCATCTCTAACAAGGAGATTATACCTCTCGCGACTTTTCTTACAACAGTTTGCCTTACCGTTTTTTCCCCGACATGATCCGGCCAGAGGAAATTTGTTCGCAAACTACGTGCTTTAATCTTACACTTGCCATTTTTAAATTGTTCTCCGCGTAGAATTCGGATCGTCTGGTACTTACATTTTTTGTAATAAAATATATATTTTTTTATATTTTAATAGTATGTGAGACACAAATGGACGTACAGATAAAGAACTAGGAAAAGTCTTGGAGTCAAGCGAGTTTCTTAAGTCCGATGGAGACAGATCTCCACACCAATGAGCGTTGTTGGGTCATTATTGTGGACTGTTGCCTTTCTACTTATCTTCAATTGTTTACAACCGAGTTTTATTTATAATATTCAGCAGACAATATATTCATACAATTTTTTTTGTGTGAAATGAATTAAGTTTTAAAAAATATAAAATGGCTGCAAAAAACAATATCGCAATGAAGACAAATTAATAAAAAAAAAATCCAATAAATATACTAAAAGCATATCCATAATGGCGAGATAAAACTTCTACCCGTAAAAATGTTTCAGTCAATAATATATCATGTACTAATCAATCTTTGCCAATAGAGTAGTGATGTTCCTTTTTTTGCTATCGTAACAGTGTGGGTCTTTATTTATCGCTCCATCGCACTCAAGAGACGTTGCCTCGATCACTGTCCGATTTCAGTATTACAAGCCATTTTTTTATCAGTCTAATGCATTGCAGCCGTAGTTTTTTAAACTGTTGTGATTTGTTTCGAAATTCTAAAAGAAAATGGTTTTTTTATGTAAAGAAGTGAACAGGACGGTTAGGACGCTTAACCGATAATAAGTGATACACCTGACCATGCCAGAGCGGCGTCGAAGGAGACCAAAAACTGATAAACAGTTATTATTCACCATCAATGCCGCACTACGCTTGTCACCCGAGGCAAGGCAATAAATACTTAAAAATAAAATATGTTATGAAAGCGCAATAAAACTAAGCTGAATAACGCTTTCAACAAATCTTTTGAATCTAATAGCGCTAAAGTAAGAAATATCAAACATTTTCTGTAAATGTAAAATATTTCATTCCGTCTGAAGCACACGTTCATATACGATATGAAATTTATTTACAAACGATTCATGTATTGGAAAACGCAATTCATTTCTCATACGTGATATAGAAATATTAAAATTCAGATTTGTTTTCAGCTGCAATGAAAGGAGTAAACATAAACCTTTGGAACTAAGCCAACAATACATGCACATTCTACCGTACAATTGAGAGGGCCTACGCTTCATTCTTTACTCCACGGATATCACTCGAGACTTCTAGTCCTATTGGCCTACGTGTCGTATGTGCCTTTTTATGTTATAAAGAGATCGAAACGGTATTTTCGCTCACCTGATGGTGAATCCCCCTGACGACGGTTATAAGGTCTCTTATACAGGTGATTTCACTAGCTACAATACCCTCATCTCGAAACACAAAGGTGCAGAACACTCCTATTTTACGACACCTTGCCCATTGCCACATTATGATACTAAGTCGCTATACCCATAAAGGTATGACGGTCACTTTAGTTATCTTACAGATTACCTCATTTTGGAAGTGATCGTGAACAAAGCCTATAGAGCACTGCAGGATGGGCAACTTCAAGTTTCTTTAAGAGGCCTTTGGTGAGTTGTCTGTAAGTCTTAACCAGCATCTCCAAGTAGTCGAAAACATTCGTCTACAGACAATAAGGTATTTGGGACCAGAAGCATAGTTGTTTCAATAAAAACCCTGAAAACCATTTTACAAAGTAGACGCCATTTTAAATGATTCTCTAAGCGGACTAGTCTTCTAGTCATTGGAGCTGGGCTATCACTGGTTCAGAAAATAGCATGTTAATCGGCAAGTGACAGCTGCTTGCAACTAAAAGGTCGGTAAACACTCAGGTTCAGTTTGATGGTCCCATTAGTACTGTAGGGATTATCAAGTTACGGAAGGTTAGATATCGGCTGAATGCATAACTGATTTTATATATGTATTTTTGTGTTTTTTTTAAATATTTTTTTATGTCTAAATACAGGGTTTTCAAAATTTATGTAAGCATGGGCTACATGTTGCTTTAAAATCTATAAAAAAACAACATTTACATTTGTAGGAAACTAATTTACCGCAATTATTGGAAAGACGCCTTTAAACAGGTTTCGGATTCGATATAGGGATCGAGAGATACCAGGTACAGGAGATATTATTCGAAAAGGACTTTTCATTCATTCATTTTAAAGAGTAGTCGGTGATCAAATCATTACTAACTGAAAACAATACGTGCATACTTAATGAAAATTCCAAGTTCCAAATATCTTTCCATATTGATACTGATCACTACTTATTTTTTATATCAGGTAATCAGCTTGTGATATTCTATAAAGCGGAAAAAAGTTGTTTCTACACAAAATTAAAAGCCCTAACAGCAACGTTCGGGCGATGCTTAAATAAAACAAAGTCATTTCTCCTCTTTTATGTGAGAAAGAACAGAATCTTAATCATTAGCATTCATCCATGACCGATAAACCTTTAAGGAGAGTGAACGACATTAACGTTTTCTTACGAAAAAGATCGTATTTAATGATATGAAATACCCGAAAACAAGTTCGTGGGGGAGATAAGGGTAAATTACGTTATCCCTTGTAAGTGACTTACACATACAAGGCGGGGACACATTGAAGAAGCAAAAATACCTGTCTAGTAATTTAAAAACAAAAAAATGCTTATCTTGCTTGCAATGCGGTTATTCAGATTGTTCATTAATTTAGTAGCAGGTATGTTCGTCTAACATTGTATTCCTATAAAGTTAACGTACTGATACGAGTATAATATATGTTATTCGGTAATAGACGTAAGGTGGCTTGGCATCGCGTGCTAATGATTCGTAAGCTTACTAATAACGTCATGACAACTTTGCTGTCTAGCGTATGCATATGCCATTAATATGAAAAAGGTTGCATTTACTATCAGATGGTTCAAAAGCTCACTTGCCAATAAAAGTGAAAATTATTTATATTCGTAGCCCGAAGAGACGAATCACCCTTAAAAGACCTGTTTTCCGTCAGTATATCTGTTCATTTAAAGAAAGCTTGAGATATCACGATAAAATTTTATTCACGAAGACATGTTGAAGGTTAGTCCTTAACCAAAAACAAAAACAATACTTCTAAATCAATAAAAAAAATTAAACCGGTTGTGCCAGTGATCTGGATAATATGGCGAGTATACTTAGCTGTCGTAAGGGGACATTTTTAGTTCAGTAGTGGATATTATTATGTTGCAATTATGATAATGAAATAGTAAACATTAAACATATACGGCTATACGAGTATGTATTGCGAAAACCGCATATTTATTAACAAACTGGATTAATCGATAATATATAAAATAATGAGCCGATTATTTTAATTTGATGATATGATTCTACAATTATACTAATCATTCTTCTTTAGAAAAAGAAGAATGATACATTTAACTACAACGAATAGTGAGTACCCGCCGTAACTTTAAGCGGTACGGACGGTGCGACCTCCTTCCACCGTTTACGGTACAGGAAATTAAATAACATTGTAACGTCTTGAACTTTCAAGTTATTTTACAAGTTTCGGTACACAATTGAATGTACATTTTTATTTTATTATTTCATGACATTCACTTCATTTTTTTTATGTTATAAGTGTACAGGACGCTCACCTGATGGTAAGTGATACGCCAGACCATGACAGAGCGGCATTAAAGGAGACCAACAACTGATAGCAATTATCCTCCATAAACGCCGCACTGCGCCCGTTACCCGAGACAACAGATGTTAGGTCTCCTATACCCGGTAATTTCACTAGCTACAGTGCCCTGATCTCGAAACACAAAAGTGCATAACACTCCTGTTTCACGGGATAATATCTGGCACTACGGTGGTACCTACCTAGACGACTCAGTTCATTTATTGAACATAAGAATTATATGTTTGCCCTTTCCAAAATAAGTTTTTTGTGTTACTTTAAATTAAGATATAGTGATAAAATAATTATTATTATTTAAGAACGTTGATTAAGATATCCGTATCGAAGTTAGAAGAATGCCACTAAAATGTCTGGATATTTTTACCTGCAAAGGATTTACTCTATGTTTTACAGCTTGCTTGTTTCTACGTCTAGTATCTAATGTCAAATAATTAAAACATCTATCGATTAAGAAATAATATCATCATCATCAGCTCATTAAACGTCCCCACCGAGGAGCATGATCCTACCCGTATAGGGTGCTTAGGCCTTAGTCGTCCACGCAGGCCTGGTGCGGATTGGACGACTAAGAAATAATATAAAGAGCAATTATTTAATTTATCATAATGAACCTAATTCTTAATATCCATCATTGGCTTGTTACTAAGGACATTAGGAATGTACTAAGCAATGTCTAAGCATTATCTTAACTATCTGCACCGAACAAGGCTTCCGCATTCACGGTTTTGTTCCATAATGCTCCTATTTACTCCACAATGGGTGCTCAAAAGAACGGAGCTAACCAATTTTCCCTCGGGACTTATGGAATAAGATGTCGCTTTGATCGATGTATAATTGTTTGTCGTGACCTACACCATGTTTTATAATTTTTTTATTAATAATCATACCTAAATCAGTGTCGAAGCCTTTTATTTTTGTGATTTAAAATTATTCGTGTATATACACAAAAAAGCAGTAGTTAAAAGGTTCTAAGTACTTAATCTTACTTAAATAAGCTTTATATAAAAATTATGTATCTATTCAACCTATCGCAGTCCACTGCTGGACATAGGTCTCCCCCATTTTGCGCCAGATATCCCATAAAATTGTGTATAGTCTTTATTTAATAATGATACAGAAAAATATTTTTAAAATATTAATATTTAAATGTAGAAAATATAGCCATTAAAATTAGAAATATTATAATTATTTCAAAACTACTCGAAATACATTACCACCCTTTTACTTATTCGACCATAGGTTACTGTAAATGTGATGAAGCCATTTCAAATGCAAAGATACATCCTGTTTCACCCAGTTTCTTAACAATCATAAATGAAACATACATTTTTATTACAATAATTCTACTTCTTCGGTTCGTTCCCCGATTCTAAGGGGTCGGTAGTAAATTTTTTGTAATGTAATAACCGATTTTATTTGATGTCATAAAAAGAAACGCGTTTGCCTGTAAATTGTTTTATTTGATATGCTGTTTGAGAGTTCAATTGTTTGTTTTTGAGTGTTATAAAAAATAAATGTTACTTTAAGAGACAAACGCTTTGCTATAGGATTCGTTTGTATATTCTTATTTCTTATGCGAAAGATTAGTAAACTTACTTATTACCTATACCCACATATATTGTGAATAAGGCTCTTATATCTTTTATTCCAAAGAAATCAAGGCATTAAACGGCTTCATTATTACAGTCAAATATCTCCACTGCTGAACGGAGGCTTTTTATATTGTTGGTCTCCTTCAATACCGCTCTGGTTAAACGTATAACTTAGCATCAGGTGAGCGTCCTGACCGTCCTGTACAATTATAACATAAAACAGTTTTTATATTGCAGTTAAAGTCACTGAAATTTTGAAGTTTTATCGGCAATAAAGACGACATCAATACTCAACTCCTAAATGAAGTGATTTTATTAAAAATAAATTGGGTTCTTGTATTCAAAATAAGTGGACGCAATTCAACCATTTTCAACGAAAGACAGTTGTGATAACAAACTTTTACAATGGGAAACTTTCCTAGAAATCAAAGGCGAGGCGAAAATTTCATATTTATGAGTTAAGGCTTATTATTGCGGACGCGGGCTCTGGTAACTCAATTAACAACGTAATAACGAGTGATAACCTTATTTATTATAGGTAATTATGAAGAAGCTTGTTTACATAATTTGTTTTCATTTATTAAGAAGACTTTTTAGGTACTTATAGGTAGTTATTGTTAGAGTAAACATAAATTCATCAATACTTAAATTATTATTTTTAATCTGATGAAGGGACCTCGGCGTGGTAACTAGCGAGTTTGGTTGATGATCGCGCACGTCAAACAAATATCGACATAGTCAGCCTTTTTGAATGACCGGTATTAATATTTCGAATTCTTTCGTGCTTTAGAAAGCACGTCAAACCTCATCCCAATGAGGTTCACTCACCTCACTGGTTGACATCCGCGATTATACGCTGGGCCCTCGTACTGAGTAAATGTCCGATCTACATAGCTATGAGTGACCCTGTCCTACAGTGGGCATGGAGCAGGTTGACTGATGTCATGAAATGCATTTGAATCTTTCAAATCTCAAGGCAACCTTACTTTCTTGTGGTGCACTGATTATGTGCTAATTCCACTATTTTAATACTATTACAGTCAGAAGTAATTTTTTGGTATATCCTTAACTTAAGGTAAACATGTAAAGAAAATCCCTGGGTATTGTTCGCTACTGCATCCTTTGAAGCGCATAAAGTTTAGTACAATAATATTGTTTAAAAAGCATTTTAAAATTTATCCAAACGTTAAAATAATTAAGGGCTTCTAAGAAGCTAATTGTTGCATTACGTTAATCTTCATAGCACGTCATTGGTTTTCACGTTACACTGCAAAATGGGCAACTAACGGCGTAATTGGAGCTTCAGCGGCAAAGTTACAACTTAATTTACCAAGTTGTTGAGACGAGAGACAGCCCTACTCGTAGGGCATTAGTTGGATCAGAGATGTAGAGTGAGTGGAACTTGTTTAAATTTATAACATAATTACCTACCATTCCGCATTGGCCCCGCGTGGTGGGCTACAGCCCAATCTGCCAATGGGTAATGGGTGCATATGTGTGTTACCGAGAAGTCATTTTTTTATGTTAACAAGTATACAGGGCGGTCAAGACGTTCACCTGATTGATGGTAAGTAATACGCCTGATAATGATAGAGTGGCTTTGATGGAGACTAAAAACTGATAGACAGTAATTATTCTCCATCAATGCCGCAATGTGCCCGATACCCGCGACAACAGTTGGGTATCTCATACCTGGCTATTTCACTAGCTACAGTACCATCATCCTGCAACTTAGAGTGCAATTTACTTCTATTTCACGAGACCATATCTGGCAATGTGGTCGTACCTACTTAAACGAGTCAGTACCGAGTCTACCAACTAGTAAAAGGCTGATGATTTTTATAGTTATTCTAAGATTACAGCGCAGGCTTAATCACCTGATGGTCTGAAAATAAAGATGACTCCGTTCTTTAGAGGGCACGTTAAGCCGTAGGTATCAGATATAATCTAACGATGGTAGTCGTTAAAGTCCACCAATCCATCGTCGGCCCATGTAGTAGGTTATAGGTTATTCTCCCCATAGCTATGCTAAGCCTGTACCCTGCAATGGGCCGTTATAGGCTTATGATGAACTCTCACTTAAGTATGTATTATGTATATAATACTAGCGACCGGCCCCTGCTTCGCACGGGTGCAATGTTGATCGTAAAAGGCACGCTCCCGGCTTCCCCGTCGGCCGGTATCGCCGCAAACCAACCGCAAACGCTACGCACCGCAATTTTTATATATTTAATATCTTCGAAAATGTTCATTTAAATCATATGCTGTAAAGAACTACTTAGATCTTTATTCAACAATGTATTTAAAAAATTAAAGTATTTAATATTGGAGGATATATACCCCTCCCGCATGCGCACCCCCGCCAATGCGACGCCCACTTTGCAACGGGACGGCCGTGCAGCAGAATAATATTTTAATTTCGCCATAACTTGAAAACCAAACATCCAATTTTAATCATTCAAAGACCCAGTATTATCTACGTAAACTTTTCTTAGTGATGAAATAATTTATTTTGTTAAGGATTAGTAGCATGAGTAAAATAAACGCGTTTTAATGTAGCCAAAAAAAATTCATTTTTTTAAATAAAAAAATGGTTGTTGTGCTTCACCCGACATAGGTAGGTATAGTGTGTCGCGGACTTTTTTGTAGATATTAATGAGATCTACACTTAGTTAGAACATTTTATAGTTCTATCTTTTATAGTTTAGGCAGAATACGCAAAAAAGCAACTTTTCTGGTAGTTTTTTCCTTTTTTGTCCGAAAAACCCAAAATATCTTACGGAACCCTATTTTTATTCAAAATAAAATTTAGCCTATGTTATGCGGGATTAATTTAGCTTTCGAATGGTGAAAGAATTTTTAAAATCGGTCCAGTAGTTTTTGAGCCTATTCATTACAACCAAACAAACAAAGTTTTCCTCTTTATAATATTAGTGTAGATAAGACATTTCTCGACAATGTTCTTAGTTCCTTTCAATGAGGGGTTATTGTTTACTTCAGAATAATTGTCTTATCTATATTTTAGATATCTGTGACGCATTATACTGAAGACAGCGCTGGCCCTTGTCATGTTACATTGAGGTTATATTTCCGCGAATAAAGAAGCTAGCGTAATTTCTTCTGGTGTTATGATTAATTTGAACATATTATTACTAGAGGGTGCAAGATATTTTAGCATGCAGTTATTAGAATTCAAGCTAACCTCAGCTAATATTGGTGCATTTTGGCAACTAGAAAACAGGGTTTTTTTTCGAAATGACTTATCACTGTTGGCCGCAGGTTGCCTTTACAGCTTCACTGGAGAATAAAGGCAAAGAAGGCTCTGGTGACCCGTTAATTCGCAGCTTGGTCGGTCCGAAAGACGTATATATAAAAGTTTTTTTTACGGTGGAGTTTTTGAACAAAGAAATAGTAAAAGATTTTCTCGAATAATCTATTCGCGGTTTTGATAACTGTAGTAAAAAATTCAAAGGCAGCTACAAGTCATAAATTTGGACCCCCAGCCTAAATGACCTATCTGTCCTAATTCCCATAACCTATCCAGCTACACCTACCAGCTTTCGTGTTTTCATATAATAACGTCATGTTTCTACACTTTGCAAACTCCTTAAACGAATGCTATTATGAAATTGACGAAACGTGTTTCTTGTACACGCCTGGTTTTCTCTAACGAGTTGTTCCACAAAGTTTGACGTCATAAACGGTGACTTCGCGAAATGATAAGAGCCCAGTAAGCCTGCGGGATGACAAACGAGCAATTAGGCCGCGATACCCACATATGCTCTGAATAGTTTTGGCAATTCATGGTAATTGGAGTCTTCAGCGGGAGTACAAAATTATACAGTACGGTCAGCAACTTATGGTCCATTAATTTGGTGTGCTTTGTTATAGTTTAGTTAAGATTGCGTTATATTTTTGTCGTATGCGCGTAGAATGTTTAAGTTTCATCATCATCAGCTCAATAAACGTCCCCACCGAGGGGAACGTGCCTACCCTGAGGCTGATTAGGCTTTAGTCGTCCACGCGGGCCTAGTGCGGGTTGGACAACTGCACGCTCAACCTTTGAATCTCTTCGCAGGCGTGCGTGAAGGTTCCTCACGATGTTTTTCCTTCACCGTAAGAGCGTCGGATATCGTACATATATTTTTCGAAAATTCGAAAACACATTGGTACGTGGTGGGATTTGAACCTCAACTCTCCCGGTAGGAGGGCGACAGTCCACACCATTGAGCCACCGACGCTCAATGTTTAAGTTTAAAATAGCTTAACTGTACCCTTCAACAAATGGCTATAGAAAGGCGGGGACGTTCATTCCATTTTTGTTCGCAATTCGTGAAGATGTGTTTTAAGTTCTAAAAGTTGAGAACACTATGCCAATAAAACAAAACACAATTTCACCGTATATGACGTTTCACAAACTCTTAAAGTGGTCATTATTGTGCGCAGTTAAAGGACTTGTAAGACGGGGTCTTCCTAATGTGTTGAGATGAACATAAAGGCTGTGTTTTGTAAGCGGCGACTGGGGCAATTAGAGTCGGCGAACAGTGAGATAACAAAGCCGAAATTAGGTTATAGCACTGGGTTCATTCGTAATTACGTTTCATAATTTACATGTTCACAATGTCATATGGAACTGTGGAGTTCCCTTTTGTTTGTTGGAATAGGGTCGATTCTCGATTGTATCATTGCAAGTAGCTGTTATTTCGTTTACTTTGTTCTGTCGGAATTGCTCGTTTGTGTATGTTTCTTAAGGATACAAGTTAAAACTCATTGGTAGAGGTTTAAAGTTTTTTCTTAGATCAATAATAACTAACTAGACGCACAATCCTAGTCAAAAAGTGTCCGCTTCAAAAATGTTGTCTATCACGTCAGTTCGGTATAATTTTTATTCAAAATCACTTCGCTTGCTACATGTCATAATGACAGTAGTGTGCTTTTGATTTTGTACCCTTCCAATGACGCGTTAAGGTCAATATTTCAATGAATAATTTTATGTTTTAGATATGACAATAACTTAACGTATGTGTCGTAGGGCTCGGACATCTATTGGTTGACTTTTCTTTGTGTATGTGCATATAGATAGTTTAATGTTTATAATGAAAAGGATAAAAGTATATTTATCTGTAGTTTAAAACCCATATTACAGGCATACACTTAGTTTGGGGCTAAATGGCGCTGTATTTCAGTGGATATTTGTTTATGTTGCTGACTTACATAAAACATACACGGAATACCTAAATATTCAGATAGTTCTAACACACGTGGCATTACCGATTCGAATTTAATATTATTCAGAGAATAATTTGCAACATAGTGCCAATTGGAACCCGCCGAAATAGGATTTCGTTCGGTTACTAATGAACACCAGTTGTAATTCGCGGCAGTAGTTAGTCTGCGAATTGGGTTTAATTAGCCCTAGTTTGGTACATCGGGACAGCTTCGGCGACTAGAACTCTAATAGTCTTTAACTCTTCTGAAAGCTTTTTAACTACTTATCTTTTAGACCATTTATTTACTCTTACAGTGAAGGTGACCATTTATTTATTCATTTACTCTTACAGTGTAGGAAAACATTGTGAGGAAACCTGCGCACGTATGCGTAGAGATTCAAAGGTTGAGCGTGAAGTCGGTCAATCCGCACTGGGCCCGCGTGCCCGACTAATGGCCTATACATTCTATATGGGTAGGATCGTGCCCCTTGGTGGGGACGTATAATAAGCTGATTATGATGACAATTCTTGTCATGGGTGCCGTAAGAGGTGGCTGAGGGACGCATCATTCAGCAAAGAACATAGCAGCGATTTTTCATTGAACCTAAAAAATTACAAGTAGGTACTTACATGTGCTATTCACCTGCCAAACCAAAACTTAACAATATTGAGTAAGTCCTTCATCAAGAACCTTCTGGCTCAGTGGGTGTTATTCCTGTCAATTATCATGTCAGCCTACTAGAAATATTGTTCATTTAACTACGAAAAATACTTCTAGTTTTATTTTCTTTTGATTGCTTCGGTTTTTGCACCATTTTACTATGCGAGACCATTCAATTCTTTTCTTTGCGCTGTTGATAGATACCAGCCAAATGTTTTGATTTTCTCCAAAAAAGCTGGCCGAACTTTGACACGCTTTTGTTGCTAGCGAGACTCCGTCCGTATTTTTTTATACGTCCATGGATAAACTATAAAAATGCAAGTAATTTGACTGAGCTAAGTTTACGTGTAAGTTTTTCATAACGTAACTTTTGCTATTAGGGGGTTTATTCATTCCGCAAGTAGGAAGTTTTTAAAGAAGTTAAACGTCGTTTTAAACTACTAACTCTATAGTTGCTTTCCGTCGCGTTTCATAAAATCTGGACGTGAAGTCGTAATTTTGCGACGTCACGCCCGTGGTCCTTGGGCAAGTTAAGTAATTATTCACTTTAATGTTTCTCTGCTATGAGAGATGTTTATTTTCTTGACTTATCTATTAAGCAGCAGAATTCACTTAAAAGCAATCTAATCTTTCCTTTTAATCTATTGAAATTTGTTTAAAATTGAACTCTGGTAAAAAAGGATACTATTTTTCTACAAAGTCATCAAAATGAACATCATGTCGCAGTCCATAGATTATGTTTCATATGCTACTTATAGCAGACGGTACATCAAACGTCTGATATAACCTTCCGCTACTTGAATTTTCGTTGACAAGGCATCGACTGGAGAATGTCGTACGTAAGACTTACCAAGACTAATGCCGTTTTCTGTCCAGCAATCGTCGCCTTTATAGTATGGGACAATGGCACGTGTATTAAAAGTCTGACCTAAAAGCAAAGATTGACGACGTAGTAAACACTTCAAAAGTTTTATTAAAATACTTTGTTTATTGACCAATGATATTCTGTGTATATAAAGGTAGATACGCCATCCGTGCCACAAAAACCAACCGCCAAAGAATACAGTTTGTAGGCTTTTGTTCATTTAAATTTACGCTCATTCGAAATATGTGCGCTGTCGCTTCATTCGAAACATTTTTTTCGATTGTTTTGTGAGCATATCACGAATCTATACTTTTAAAATCATGGTTATTGACCCATTTCTTCCAAACTATCATACAGTTGCATCGTTAAGTTATATAAAGTCAGATGTGCTGGCTTTTGTGCGTCGTTTATTTCACTTATTCCCGCGGCGACATGTTAACGCGCTGTCCAGTAAACGAGCAAAAATATAGCGTGCAAAATATTTCAGTTTAGACACGTTGCATCGGTCATCACATTTTTTTTCCATTTTCATTGTGCCGCTTGATGTTCGGTCGACATTTGGTAGCTATGTTATTTTTTAAAAGATGAATAATCTCTTATCAATTTTCATGCAACTGGAGTTTAAATAACATTTGGTATGTAGTAAGGTTTGTAAATCTCACAGCTTAATATAAAAAGGATCAATTAAATCAGTTTTTTTTTATGTTCAATTTCCTTGAATTCCATATCATTCCATGTAATTTTATTAAGTTCAGGGGGGTTACCGGCATCGCTTAAAACAGTGTTTCAAAAATATTAATCCGTCTTTTCTGGTACAAAAATGCTGACGTATCATTATAACAATACTGTTTTAAGAGATTGCGGTAACCCCCTAGGACTGATGTAAACATGAAATTATAATCATTATATCAAACAAACCCATACACCTTTACACAAATAATGTTGCAATAATTTGAATCAAGGATTTGATTCAAATTATTGTAATTTTTATATTATTGACCGGTGCCGTGAAAATCGGGTAAGATGGAGATAGTCCAGAAGCAGTCTGTGTGACTGTGGTGCCCCTCAGACAATGTAACACCTACTGGCTTGCCCGAAATGTCCATCTTCGCGCGGTTTCCGGGAGCTCTGGATGGCAAATGAAAGGGCGATCAAAGCGGCCCAATATTGGTCGCATTATTAAAAAAGCTTAATCTTTTGTCTACGCTTAAAACGGCTTTGGGTTAAAATAATAAGTAGGTTACGGGTGACAAATCTTTTATAAAACCTGTCATTTTTAATTGGGACTGCTACTTTCGATCCGTCCACCTATTGAGGTAATTACACCAATACTCTACACTGTCGAGGAGAAGTTGATAATATGATATAATTATGAAAACCTAGTAGATCTAACTCCTGAAGTCAAATGTCACGGGGTGTTAAAATGAATTAATGAAACCTTTTGACCTTAAAAAGGTTGAATCTCCCAACAATTTGTTATTATAACGAGACGAGCTTTGGCGCGCGGAAAGCTGCCATCTCTTTTGCTAATGAGCTCTAGAAAAAGGGTAGTTCTTTTATCCTTAGGCGGCGCGCTGCGCGAATTAGGCTATTATTTTCAGTCCCC
Organism: Leucinodes orbonalis; assembly: GCA_019425675.1. Lineage (NCBI taxonomy): Eukaryota > Metazoa > Arthropoda > Insecta > Lepidoptera > Crambidae > Leucinodes > Leucinodes orbonalis. Next base: position 31,399 of record PQWD01002050.1, on the reverse strand, counting down.
TGTTTTCGCGTTGAGGGTTTTGGCGTTACTTCATTGTCTTTCTAACATAATTATTTCCTAATACAAAACGAGGTCTTCTGTAGTCTCGTTTGTTTGAACATAGATTTAGTTAAGAAAATAAAATGGAATACGGCGAATGAAATCGTGAGGAAACCTACGCACCACGCTTATGAAAAGATTCAGAGGTTACGCGTGAAGTCAGTTAATCCGCACTGAGGAAATATTAGAGCTTTAGTTTATTTCAGCTGGTTATGAAATCATATTAAAGTAGTTCTTTAGAATATCTTGTCTTCTTGTATTACAGGTAGCAGTTGGCATTACCTATTAAGCTCGTTTGCTTATGAATTAAGCTATATTATAAAAAAAACTTAGCCATATCTAAACTAATAAAAACAACAATGTTTACGTACACAATTGTTAATACTCCTCGTGGATAGAACCAAGATGATGGAGGAATGTCTTCATCATTACACCACACAATTTATTACCACTGACCATAGGAGCAAACAAGTTCTTGAATAGAGGCCGTATTTTGACAAGCGCGTACCAAATATTTCGCGCATTACTTGTATTTGTCATAATAAAACGAAATGTATTTTAAATAAAATTAAGATAAAAATGTTGGTTATAACATCATGATTTAAAAGAGAGAGTTCTTATCTAAAATCCGTTAAGGTTTGTCTACAACAGCAGAGCTATTGATTATCGCTTTATGAAAATCTTTTTAGTGCCAAAGGGCGCGCAAGGTTCCTGGTGAAAATTATCGTATTATTTTGTCTTTGTTTTCATATTTTGTGTACTATTTTACTTAAACTATTGATATTGACACGGGCCATTAACATGCAATGTACAGTACCAACACAGTGTTTTTTATATGCGAAAAATAATTTAATGTGGTACAAAAGTTTAACCAGTAAATCACATAAAAAAGTTTACCAACATTAGTAACCGCAGATAAATAAACATTTATTGCATAGAGAGTGTCAGCAAACCCTATAAAATAAAAAAAACTAATACAATAAAAAGTTTTGTTTGCTAAATACATATAAAAATCAATCACACGCATGAAGTCTCCCCAGTTAGTAATACATACAATAATTGTGTTGGGGAAGACTTGCTCTTTCCCATGACGTTACAAAATATATTGAGTATTAAACATTTGAGCGTCGGTGGCTCAATGGTATGGACTGTCGCCTTCCTACCGGGAGGACTGAGGTTCAAATCCCGACACGTTATCCGATGCTCTTACAGTGAAGGAAAACATCGTGAGGAAACCTTCATGCACATCTGCGAAGAAATTCGAAGGTTGTGTGTGAAGTCGTCCAATCCGCACTGGGCCCGCGTGGCCTAATCACCCTATACGGGTAGGCTCGTGCCCCTCAGTGGGGACGTTTAATGAGCTGATGATGATTAAACAATATGTATTATATTATCTATGGTATTAACAAAGTGTCGCTTAATATTTTCATGTACCTATATCCGTCAGTTCTATTGGAATTAGTTTTATTTATTCTGACCTCGACCAGGTTAAGGCTACTTTATTACGAATCTCCAAGTCCAGAGCATGTTAAAGAACGGCCGAACAAATACATTTGAATTCTCATATGTCATGGATTTCCTATTCGGCGACACACACGCACCCCGGGGCAATAAATATCGACGATTGGCTCGTGGATATTTTATTGGCTTAGCGTATATTGGATTGCAAGTAAGGCGCGTCTGCTTCTCGGAAATTAAGTGGGGATTTTTTTGCGGTTTTGAATTCAGACTGTGCTTATATAGGATGTCTTTGAAGCAGTTTAAAGAAATACAATTTTATTTCATAGGCAGGCACACGAGCAGTATAATTGACCGTAAGTGATAAGTTTGAACAATGTAGTGTTTTTAGTTTCGGAGAAAAAAGCGTGTGACATACGGACGAATAGACAGACATGGCGAATCCATAAGGGTTCCATTTTTTGCCATTTGGCTACGGAACTCTGAAATGAAATATAGAAATAGGGAGGGGGAAGGGATCTTTCTGAAATTGGTGACCAGCACATGTCCAGCGAACTATATACAAACTTTATATATATATATAAAAGTTTGTATATATACGGTATAGGCATCAAACCCACGAACTCGGGGTGCCCGACGAAAAGTAAGAGGTTCCTTGTACAAATACGAGATTTTTGGTCTTCCGTACGAGATACGAGGACACTTTCAACCTCGTACAGTTTTGTACGAGATTTTGTAATATGACCATGCTATATATTAAAAACTAGTAACATCTATCAGAACTTGAACTTTTACACGCAAAAATCCATTGGTCGCATTTAAGCGATCATTGTCATTATCGTGAAAACAACGATAAATAAAACATTTTGTTAGTCATCTCTATCACAAAGTTAAGTTTAAAAAAACTTTTTTTCAGTAAGAAGAACTAGCTAATGCTCATTTTATTCAGTATTTTAACTGCTTGCAAAGCACGAGATTTTTAGCTGCTTATGTACGAGGAATTTTGTTTCGGGGTTGGCAACACTTTCCCGACCCATGAGCGGGTGAGGATCCGTCGGAGTGGGATTTAGTAGGTAAATTCGCCGTGGTGGCGCACTCTCCCATTATGGGAGGATGCGGCACGGTGGCGAACTAGTCCCACACATCCGCGCCGATGTCTCGATCCTTCTGGCGCGAAAGACGAGGACTTCCCCGCTCCCCAACAAAAAAGGTATCAAAGTTATACCAGTATGAATGTAACTTATTATTCTCCCTTAGCCAATCAAAAGGGACTTCAAACATAAACAAACAAGACCCACGAAGATATAATCCTGCACGGAATATATTATATACGCAAATATTATCAATCGTATCGAACCAAATATAACATATTTATACGAAAACGTAATAACCAGAAGCGAGCAAAACATCCAGGAGTAACAGGATGTTATAACGGGAGGTGGGAAATAAACGTAAATAATGGAGACGATGCCGGAAAGGGAAGTGATGTACTTCCAGAGATATTCATAAATCTATCAAATGAGCCGCAGATAATAAATAATAAATATCCACAGACATTCACAGCGCCATTTAGCTCCAACTAAGCATTAGCCTGTAATATGGATACTTTTTGTAAATACATAAATATAAAACACCTAAACCAATACAATCAAACATGTTAATGCACACAAATGTTTGCAATGTCCGGGGATCGAATATCGTATCCTGTAATAGCCGATGTCTCAACTATAACACCAGATAGAACGAAATAAATATGTATTCTTTTAAATCACGGAAAGATTTGATGAAATTTGTTTTTTACTATGAATTGTTTCATTACAATTTTAAACAACGGCCACAGGCATGCTTCAATATTAATAGTGTAGTGTAGTAGTAAAACACTTGATTGCATACAAGCACACAAAAAATAGCTTCATTTGAAATTAATAAGTGCTTGATAGTACTGTATGTATGTAGAGCGTCGGTGGCTCAGTGGTGTGGACTGTCGCCTTCCTACCGGGAGGGCTGAGGTTCAAATCCCGACACGTACCAATGTATTTTCGAATTTTCGAAAAATATATGTACGTTATCCGACGCTCTACGGTGAAGAAAACATCGTGAGGAAACCTTCATGCACGCCTGCGAAGAGATTCGAAGGTTGTGTGTGAAGTCGTCCAATCCGCACTGGGCCCGCGTAGATGACTAAGGCCTAATCACCCTATACGGGTAGGCTCGTGCCCCTCGGTGGGGACGTTTAATGAGCTGATGATGATATGTACTTAAATTGAATAAAGACATTTTGATTGATCTTGTTATTTATATAATAGTTTATTTCTCACCATAATCTAACAGAATTCCATGTTTAGTTATTACATTGGTAACATAATTACTTTACATCAAAGTACAAAGTCATGTCAGTAAAAATACTAACAAATATGTATAAAATTACATTACAATTGCCACAAGATTATGACGGACCGACACCTGAACTAGGACTGGTCCTGTGCATCAGGTCGTCGAGATATATGATAAATATCGATTGACATTCACACAGCGCTAACTAGTCTGGGTACTAAGCAACGGATAAACATACTTATATACTTTTTTTGTAAATACATACATATTATATTATACATAGAAAACACCCAGACCAATACAAACATGTTCATGAACACAAATGTCTATACTGCCCGGGGATTGAACCCAGAACCCTTGGATTAGTAGCCAACGTCTCGACCATGACACCGAATGAATCGTCAAATAAATCGATATATATTACATTATATTGGAAGAACGAAATCATCATTTTTTTCGTCGTAGTAAAATTTTTAAATTTTGTTTTTATTTACTAGGAATTGTTTTGAATGCTGCAATTTTAGAAATATTTCATAAACCCGTATGAAATCGCATTTTTAAGCCAAAAACGGCAAAAGAAAAGCGCCCGTTTGTATTCATCCAAAGCATAATATTTGAATGAACAGAACAACCATGCTGATATACCATTTAAGGCATGCAATTTTTTCCACTTCTAACGTAAAGGCGACTAAGTCACAAAAACAGAAACAATTTAGCAGTATGACAGTTGTAATTATATCCACCGACATGCACACAGCGCCATCTAGCCCCAATTCAAGCGTGAAGCTTGTAGCATGGTTACAAAACAACGGATAAACATAATTAAATACCTTGTTGTTGTAAATAAATACATATTATTATTATTATTAGGAACACCCAGACCAATACAACAGACATGGAAGTGCACACAAATATTTGAACCAGGAACCATCGGTGCGGTAGCCGACAACTTAACCACTACACCAAATGGATCGTCAAATCTACGCCTACTTCTTTGGGACTAAGCCGTGAGCTTTATTTATTTCTATAGTTGTTTCTAGTCATTTTAATCGCCTTTTTTATACAAGTCGAAAAAAGTGTTAACAAATTAATGTAATGTAGTAGCCGAGACCGACGGCTTAACGTACTTTCCACGGGTATTTTAAGCTAAGAAAGTTTGGAATCATCTTTCTTTACAGACGGACTGTTATGTCATATCTAAACTGAGAAAATCTTACCGAGGGTTTCAAATCCACGACCTCCAGATAGGGCACTGTAGTTAGTAAAATTACTGGGTGTAAGAGACATATACTCATCATACTAGCATCCATTGTATCGGGTGACGGGCGCAGTGCAGCATTGATATAGAAAAACAAATGTTTCAGTTGATGGTCTCAATCAATGTCACTCTGTCATGGTCAGGCGTATCAATTACCATCAGGTGAGCGTGACCGTCATGTATACTTGGTAACATAAACCATCATGTCATAAAAACGGGACAGTTCGCTCATCTGGTGGTAAGTGATACGACTGACAATGACAGATGCAGTGTTAAAGGAAGTAACAGTATGTAGTAATTATTTCCCGTCAGGGAGTCGGGCAGTCCCTGCGCCCGCCCGAGACGTGTTTTCCAATTCAACCTATCACAGTCCACTGCTGGACATAGGTCTCCCCCATTTTTCGCAAGATATCCCGGTCCTCCGCTTTTCTCATCCAGCCTCCACCAGCGACCTTTCGCAAGTCGTCGGTCCATTGGGCCGTGATTTGAACGGGTTCATTTCATTAATAAATTATTCGTGATCCCACGGTTCTCACCGAGGGTTTCAAACCCTCGGCTTTGGGAACATGCAGCTATTTAAATCCAACGTTAAACTATTGACTATGGAGGCAGACCCCAATCAAAAACTAGAATTTCTAAGTTAAGCACCATCGAATTCGAGGAATGGAGAATTAAGTATTCGCGTTGCATAATTTTATGTTCGCATAAAACGCCAGCAGCGTCTGTAAAAAGCCGTTTAAATTCAGCCCGGTACTGGATATTTTGTGAAAAAACCTTATAGCGGCTAATATACAGACATGCTATGATTACTTCTTCATAAGATAAGCCTTGAAATTATTATGATAGTGTAGTTCAAAGTGTTATGATAATATTGGTCGTCGATGGCTTATTGGTGGGGACTGTTGCCTTCTGACTAGAGTTCAGGTTTAGATTGCGCTACTTACCAATGACTTTTTAAATTTTCCAAATTATATGTACGTTTATCCCACGTTCTTACGTAAGGAAAATATCGTTAAGAAAACTGCGCATGCCTCTGCGAAGAGATTCATAGGTTGTGCGTGAAGTCGTCAACCGCACTGGGCCCGCGTAGACAACTAAGGCCTATAAACCCGCGTACGTGTAGGCTCTTTTATAATGAGCTAATGATGACGATTAAGATCAAGTAATGGTTTCACTATTAGATTTGAATTTATATTATGGAAACCTTTTGCTTTTATTAGGTGCTAGACTCGGTACTGAGTCGTCTAGGTAGGTACCACCGCAGTGCCAGATATCGTCCCGTAAAATTCAAATGTTTTGCACTTCTGTGTTTCAGGATGAGGGCATACATTGCCACACCCTGCGCCCGTTACCCGAGCGAGACGAGATGTGATTGAGTTCATTTCACTTATAAATAATTCATTAACTCACAATTAAGGGTACTTAATTGCTGACTCATTTGTCTAAATTATAAAACGAACACTAATGAAGCATTTAAATGTTGCTATATTAAAAGTCAACCAAGCTTGGGTGCGTGACACAGAGTGTAAAGGAGTCAAACCGCAATGACCCGCGCAGGTGTGTTACACAAAAATGACACGCCTATAACCCGTTACATTTTATAATTAGTCCCGGCGTTGGCTTTAGTCGACATTCGTATTTGAAATGAGAACAGAATGAAGAAATTCCATAGAGTTGCGAATTTTGCTTTAAAGCTGCATCTTTGATGCGACGTATGAGGGCCAGCTTCAATGGCATTCTGAGGACGATTATTGCCCGACCTGACTGTCCCATCCAAACCCATTGGATAAGAACAGTTACAGGTTAATTTGTGTATTTTTTTTGTAACTTACTAACACTGTATACTAACTTATTTTAAGACAAATTGTTGCTAACGTACTAACATTCTATGGATGTTAATCTGAAATAAATATATATATTTTTTTAATTTTATATATTTATTTATTTATTATATACTTTATTGCACTTTAAAAACGAAATACAGAGAAAAGAAAATTAAATCTTAATAAGTACAATGGGCGGCCTTATCGCGCAAGGCGATTTCTTCCAGGCAACCTTAGGATGGAGAAAGAAGAAAAAAACTTTAAAAAGGGGATTTTGGTGCAATTATTTTTATTTAAAAAGAAAGAAATATTTTAATTGACAAAATAAAAACATTACTTTTAACAACTTTCTGAACACATTTAAGAGACATTATAACAAAAAAAGAAACAAAAACATAGTTATTTTTAACAAGGTTTGCCAACTCAAATAAAAATGTCACAAAAAAAAAGAAAAAACACCATAGAAATATGACTAAAGCCTGGAATCCGGGCTAAAATAGCGATTAAAAACGTATACCTGATGCTCTCACTCCTTACACGATTTTGCGTAGGCGAAAATGAGACAGCAAACTGAACATTGTTCTCATAATTAGCAGGTCGTCACATCTGTCAGTGGACTCAATACAATGTTATGTCATTGGACTTATTCAGCATACTACTAAATTCAAAATCACATTTTGGTGTGCATTCTTAAAGATTGTTAAAAACAATCCGGATTATAGTACTGTCAGTGGTTTGGCGGCTCCTGATTATAAGAAAAATATATTCTGTATAATTTACGCTCAGATAGTGATTTATCTTTATGTGTGCTCGTTCCTTATGAAGTGTTTTAGGTCATAAAAACATGTCTTGTGTAATTGATGGCTGTTGTTCACATTCGGGAAGAAAAGAAAGCAGTGGTGAAAAGATTCACTTTCATTCGTGAGTTTTTGGTTAAATTTATATTAAATAAATCAGGAAATGTGTGTAAACTTTCATATAAATGTTTCTTACTTATAGTTGTACTTTTGAAATTACAGCCAAAACAGGGTTTGTCAACTTTTTCTCAAAAAAACCTAATTAAATTTTCTAGGCAAACATTTCAACCAGTGATGTGGCTTTTACATATCGATATTTTAGTTCAACATCAGCAGATATATTAAGGTTTATTATAATATTACAGTTTCCCAAAGGATGAAAAGATGAAACAAGAGTGGATGAGACGAGTCGGGAGACCCGACTGGAAATGGAAGACCCACAGCAGGATCTGTGCTAAGCACTTCTGCCCTGACAATTATTTGCACAATGAATTTTCTTCTAAAAGGAGATTCAAATTTGATGCTGTACCTTCATTAAATTTGTCCGAAGCTGATTCAATTCGGTATTCTCCACCATCTGTAATAAAATACTAAACCTTTTTTTTATAAAAGCGCACCTTATTTTATATGTCGTTTCATTGATCACTGTTGTTTACTTGCAATATTGTACTTTTAAATAAACTGAAACCAATAAATATTAGGTCAATTTAAATAGTGAGAATGACGTCACATATCAATAATCTCATACAAAATATATGGAAACGTTCCTTTTACGTCATAAACTGTGAACCACTGGATGTATAATAAGATCCATCAAATAGTGGAGATATACAGTTATCTTTGAGGTATGTAATGTGATGATGCTAATCACTTATACCGGTAATTTTACTAGCTATAGTGCCTACATCCCGAAACACAAAAGTGCATAGCACTCTTATTTAACGGGACGATATCTAGCACTGCGGTAGTACCTACCTAGATGACTCAGTATCGAGTCTCCACCTAGTAAATCTGATTTTATCCTTAAGAGAAACCCCGATCATAGCCCCCTCCATTGACCGTTGAGTGACATAACTAGTGAACCAATTTCGTATTCCGTGTCAATGTCTCACCTGTGTATGTTGGTACGTGTAGGACGCATTGCTCAGACTTTTGTTTTTAAGCATTACGGAATCGTCGACGTGAAGACCTGACGTAACTTGTCAAATGCCGCCCAGCCCAACTGATACTATCCTAGCTTCTCTCACGAAGTTGTTATGGCCAAGTTGAATAGTTTGGTCTAAGGAAACATATTCTTGCACAACTTCGAGAAGGACGCCATCGAAGCTTACATAATAGTAATCCCCGTGAATATCGAAAGCCAAATATTTAGTACCTACGGTAGAGCACATTATCAGTATTTTCATATACCATAACTATCGATAAAATAAATAATTAATTCCCATCACTAGCAAATTCATCAATCAAATCAAGTTGTGACAACGTACCTGATAATGAAACAACTCATAACACATGTCTCTTTCTTACCCACTATTAAATACCTTAAAGAAAAAAGGAATGAAGATATGCAGTGCAGTTGTTATTTTAGTCATCCTTCCATGTATTTATGGTTCCTAGAAAAACACATACAGAAAAAAATAAGCTGACAGATTCAATATTCAAAACTAAATGTAACATTTCTAGTTGCCAAAAAGGACCGCTCAGCATATGCTGCGCGTGTGTTGATTTACCGGATCAACATTGCAGGCGGCTGGTTTATACGAGTTACAGGGCCTTCGTGACGAAGTGACATAGCCGGGATAGATTACTTATATAATTATAGTAGCACATAAATTATATATTATCCATCATATAGATATTATAATAAAAAAGTTTTGTAGGTTTTAGAAAATAACTGTTGAAATGAAAGCGGAATATTCTTTGGTCGTTTTTTGTTACGGCATTTCTAAAAACAACTTACCTACGACAAAAATTCGAAAGTAAATGATTTTATCCATCATTTGAATAGTTGCCCCAACTTCGCGACTTTAAGAATTGATTTAATTTGGGTCCTAAAGTTAACTTCAAGTTGATATACAAGGGCAACTTGCAAATAAAACCACAAAAGGTGAGTCGCAACTCTGTGGCGACCACGATTGCATCAAGGAAAGCAAAATAAACGTTACACGAGTCATTTAAATTTATAACAAGACTTTTTATTCATTCCTCGCTAACCCTTTGTTGGTCACTGCGACTATAATAATAGCGGTTACTAGCAGTGTAGTGTTAACTCAAATGAGATTATGCTTAGCAAAATTGCCAACAAATTTAATATGGACGTGGTAACTGAATCATTAATAGAATGCTGTTGGTATTTATTTTTGTTTATTTTGATAGGTAGTAACTACTAACAATTACTGTATCTGATAACGCTAGTATCCATAGAAGCTTCATTATTTTCATTCATTATTATTTATTCATTATTGCTTACTAAGTTTATACCCGGATAGCAAATTGCAATTAACGAACCATTTGCTGTAATGGTTAAGACGTCGGCCAAGGTTCGATCCCCGGGTAGTACAAACATTTGTGTGCAATATTGTATAGGCCTTAGTCGTCCACGCGGGCTCAATGCGGATTGGCCGACTTCACGCAAAACCTTTGAATTTCTGGCCATGTATGTCGCAGAACCGATAGCCGTTGGAGCAGACTAGTTCTGGAGTGGAGACCGCGTCTTGGCAAGCGTAGCATAGGACGCCCTCCGGCCCGATGGACCGACGACTTGCGAAAGATCGCTGGTGGAGGCTGGATGAGAAAAGCGGAGGACCGGGATATCTGGCGCAAAATGGGGGAGACCTATGTCCAGCAGTGGACTGCGATAAGTTGAAAGGAAGTATCATCCATCATCGCAACGAGATATTAACCATCGCAATCAATAAAGCAACAAAAGGTGAAAAATAAAGTATTTTTCACACAAAGGAAACGTCAATGGAGGGACGAGAAGAGCAAGATTGATATTGAAACCCGGAGGAAAATGCGTCGATATATAATGCGGCAATAATGAGATGTTCGGGATTTGTAAAGGCATATGCCATTGCGGTATATTTTATTTTGCATCATATATTGGATGGAATAACATAAATGGATGCTAAAAACCATCTTATCTGATAAAGGTAAATATTTTGAAAACATAAAAAACATGTTTACGGTCGAATTGAGATACATCCTTTTTAAGTCGGTCAAGAAGAGAATTTGACGACCCATTTGGTGTTGCGGTTGAGACGTCGGCTGCAACGCTAAGGGTCGGTTCGATCGCCGGTGTACAACATTTGTGTGCATGAACATGTCTGTTTGTAATGGCCTGGGTGTTTTTTATGTATAATATATAAGTATTTACAAAAAAAAAGTATATAAGTATGTTTATCCGTTGCTTCGTACCCATAATACAGGCTTCACGCTTAACTTGAGGCTAGATGGCGCTGTGCGAATGTCGGTGAATACTTACTTATTTTAATATGTAGTCATTAAACTAATAGTTGTGTTACTCCTAATTCAGGCCGATACCAGACTAATTAACAATGAATCGATGTAAGCTCTTAACCACCAAATATGCAACAAAACATACTTACATACAGTAACATTTAAAACCAACTCTGTTTACAGACATTTATGTTTAGACGTCACGCAACGCTCCAAATTTTTTTATTTATGCAGCGAGGCTTCTAAAGAATATGCTCGAGATTACTTTGGGGATTACAAGATCGTTTCAGATAGCTTCAGCCCCCAATGGAAAAGAGTATAAGATATGTAAGAACTTTCTTTGAACTAAGATTGATCCACCACTAGTTCAATGTACGCATAAATGCTTGCGTAAAAAAAAGTTTACTTTGCACGAAGATTTCACATTGAATATTATCGTGATATATCAAAAAATTTCGTAGTTTCTGTTGCAAGATTTAGCAAGGTGCCCACTTTTTGAAGAAACCTTTATTTGATTTTTTATACATGACTTACTCTCTATATTTCATTGCCTTGCATGTAAATCTCTTTACTATATGCATCAAATTGAGAGTCGGTCGATATTGATGTGGACTGTTGTCTTCCAATTATGAGGGCGAAGGTTAAAATCCCGCCACGTATTTTCGATTTTTCGAAATTATATGTACGTTTATCCGATATTCTTACGGTTGAAGGAAAACATCGCGAGGTAACCTGCGCATGCCTATGAAGATATTCTTACCTTCTGCGTGAAGTCGGCCATCCCGCACTATGTCTGTGTAGACGACTAAGGCCTAAACACGCTTTACAGGTAGACTCGTTCCACTCAGTGGGGACTATAATGATGAAATGCTGATGATGAAGAAATGCATCAAAATATTTTGCTCGCAGTGCTTGAGGAGACCAGCCTCGTTTTAAAAGAAATCCTTCTACGGTCTAGGAGAACAAAGGTTTTTTGCATAGTAGGCTTGTAACAAATCCCCACGCTGCAGTGTATGTCCATAATAACTAGTTTTTTTTTTAATTCATTGTAAATGTGATGTTCAAAAAGTAAATTTAATAACATAATTTTCATCAAGCACCAGTGTAATAAGGCGTGACAAATCAAAGAGATTCACGAGCCATAATCTTGCCATGGCCCTTGGCATTTTACTGTATCGCACGATACGAGCTACCCCTATAAACATGCCGTTGTGACAGACAGATCGCCGACCCAGCCTCGTACCGGAGATTAATTAGATTCAACCACGATATGACGTTTCGGGACAGAACACGACTCTAAGACGCCATTCGATTTTGATTAATTAAAGTCTAAGAAAAGGTTTAGTAAGGTGTTCGGATTTTATCAGACACGTCTTCTTTAAAACATAATAATATGTGGAAAGGAACTTTTGTTTAACCCTTTAACCGCCAGAAAGTCATGCATATAAGAAACCTTTAAGTATACAATTTTTGTGAGTTTCAGCTCAATGTATGGGGAACTCCAAAATATTTTTTTCTTGTGGAATCCTTGTTCACGGAATACATGATGCTTGCAAAGTTTCAACAGTACAGTTCTTAAGGTTTTGGAGAAAACGGGGGGTGACATTCGGACGGATAGACGGTTCCAAGTTTTTACCATTTGGCTTAGGAACCTTAAAAATGGATTAAACTATACAATAGAGTCCAAGTTTTTGATTGGCTTGACGACATATCTAACCAAGTCAGCTAACTTTTTCTAGACTTATTCTGGTTCTCATCTTATTCCTAATATGACACTAATAATTAAACTAAATAGATCTTACATTAATAAGTTGCGAACAAGTAATAATGATCAATTTACTTTTCAGTAGCTTTTATATTTATTCCCTACATTAGACATTTAGTATTTACGCGATTTAATTCAATGTCATTTCACAGTTCTCAATTAACTTTAAGGTTAACTTTATGATAACGAGTCAGCAAATTAAGTCTTCTATATTTAAAAAGGTCAACAAGAATAAGGAAATCCTTAAAAAAGCTGAAGCGAGAGAACTTATCTCCCACCCGCTCCTGAGCAGTGTGTAATCTGCCAGCTTGGCATTCCTGTTATCTCGTATCTCGACAAATTTATGCGTACATTCAATTTCGGGGACATGCTTAATATACCAACTAAAGACTCCACCTGCTCAAGGCAAAATAGACTGTACGAACACGTTGTGAAGTTCATAATCATATTGATTATTCAAAAGCCCCCAATCATAAAAAGGTTCGTCTCAATTTTTACGATAGCGGTGATTGAGCAGAACTCTAAGATTGGAATTTATGAATCAAATAATTTCTTCGCTTCGTGTGCTAGGAATTTGGTTGTTGGAAAAATCATAAGGTTTTTACGTATCATTTCGCGTTCTCAGAAAGAAGGTTTATAGTAAAAACCCCTCGTGTTGCTTTTCATTTTCTATCCCAAGAGGAGCCGTCACGTAAGGTGTGGCTTTTTACGAACTTAAATAAAAATTGGCCAAGCGCGAATCCGCCTCGCCCGTGGAGGGTTCCGAAGCAGCAAGTAACATATTTATGTGATTAAAATACATGGTGTGATGTACAGGCGGACGGGCAGACAGACTTGACGAATCTATAAGGGTTCCGTTTTTTGCCATTTGGCTACGGAATCCTAAAAATGAGGATGTTCTCTATTAAACTTTTTTTATATTTCTTTTACTAACAATTTTTATGTCATAATAGAATGGGACGGTCATTTCGCTTACCTGATGTAAAGTGATACGCCCGACCATGGCAGATGCATTGTGGAAGAAAATTAATAACAGTAAGCAAGTAGTCATTATTTTCCCTCATTGCCATGCACCCGTCACCCGAGTCGACAGAATGTTAGGACAGAATGCAGAGCCCTCATCTCGAAACACATAAGTGCAAAATACTCCTATTTCGACGGGCAATATCTGACACTGCTGTGGTACTTAATTAGACGACTCAGTACCGAGTCACCCTCCTAGTGAAGTCTATAAGAATTCCAGTCCGATTTGACGAACAAATATCAATTCAAGAAAAAGAGAGCGGCTATACAAAGCAGTGGTCCGTATTTCACCAAAATATTTCCATTGCGATAAGAGGACCCGATACCGCCTTAAGCATTTTGTTGCATCATGTGACTTTTAAAGATATCTATAGATGTCAACAGAGGGAATATTCAGGTAAAATACAAACCAGATTGACTGAATATCATCATCAGCTCATGAAACGCAGCCACCGAGGGGCACGAGCCTACCCGTAAAGGGTGTATAGACCTTAGTCGCCCACGCGGGCCCAGTGCGGATTGGCCGACTTCACGTACAATCTTTGAATCTCTTCGCAGGCGTGCGTAGGTTTCCTCACGATGTTTTCCTTCATATAGGAGCGTTGGATAACGTACATATAATTTCGAAAATTCGAAAACACATTGGTACGTGGCGGGATTCGATCCTACCCCTCCCGGTAGGAAGCCAACAGTCCACACCATTGAGCCACCGATGGTGTCGAAATATATGATATAAACATTCACAGAGTTTTTTGTACAAAACATGTGGATGATTAAATCGTCCCGATACAATGCAATGTTGTGGTTTAATCTCGGCGTTCATTGAACAAAGTAACTCTAGCATCACAAGCGTGAGCCGAGTTTATGATTAATTAAACATTCCAGCGCTACACTTAGAGTTGATATTTGAATGATGAAGCAGAATGCAGGTCATAAAGAATATTTATGTGACTGCGCTAGCGACGCCTACAACTCAATAGGGTTGCTTCATTCTAACTGTGCTATTTTAAACTAAATTTGTTTAATAACAATATTTTAAAGTATTTAATATTATCGTTTGATATAACACTAAGGTGCATCCCCACCTGAGCGTAGCTGAATTTAGGTCTGCCCAATTTGTACCACTTAATCCAGGTTTATCGTTATCACCATTCAGTCTTCACCTGTGAACATAAGTTTACTAACAGATCTTAATGTCTATTAATAAAACCAAAATTAATTGATCGTAGCGATCTAAAAAAAGCTATTGGAGAAGTAGCACCGCTGTAATCACCTTAATCTGAAGCACAGACATATGACGACCGTCTTGGTGTAGGTAATTGCTGAGACGTCGGCTACTATCACTTTAATCCCCATATAGTACAAACATTTGTGTGCATGAACAATTCTATTTGTATAGTTCTGGATGTTTCCACCAATGAAGTTTTTTTTTTGTTTTTATCGAACAGGAGGCATACGAGCATACGGTTCACCTGATGGTAAGTGACAACGCCGCCCATGAACATTTGCAAAAGTGCTTTTTTTTTCAAGTGTCAAAGTTAATTTTTATACTTTTCTGTATTGTATTTTGTGTATTTTTGACGTATAGGTACTTTTCGAAAGCCTAACTTGAATCAATGGATTTGGACTTTGACTCTCATTACGTTAGTCTAGTGCAAGTATTAGTTGATCAGATGGCTTACCGCCATTTCGTAAAAGTAAAACATTAATACTTTTGGTACAAATTTGTTGACGTATCATTGCAGTAAGCCCCCTGACCTTTTTTAACTTTTAGTTATCACATATATGTAGATTTAAATTTCTTTCAACCCTATGAATTGCTTTGCTGCTAATTTTCCTAACATGACTTGTACTAATGAATAAATGCCAGCGCGAGCGGTGTTGACACTTATGTGATGCACTTAGAAAATGCATTCTCACTACTTACAGGATATTTTATGTATGCTAATTAAAATAACAATTAATTTTTTGGGGTTTTTGTCGAAAGATAGTTTTATAGTTTATCATAAAGATGAACACTTACAGTGTAAATAAATTATTAATAGAAATTGAATAGTGATTCCCTTTGAACACTGAAAAGTTTAAAAATATTATAAATAATAACATCCTTATTTCATCCAACAGGCCTTTAGATGACAATGAGGGAGTGTGCTTTGTTAATATCAGCTCTCTCAAAGTCTTCTAAACTACTAAATATGTTTTTATCATTATTATATCGTTGGCATAGTATCCTCAATGGAAAAGTAAGTATAATTTCATGCTACTGGTTATTATTGTGTGAAAGGATATGAAGTAAAAAAAGGTTTGATATGTACAATTCTTTATTATTTTGTCTAACTAATTACTCCGTTTTTATTCTTAAGGGATAATGTTGAAAAGATATGGGAATGTACTATGAGGTCTAATTTTTTTCTAAATTGGGCAAAATGTGCTGCAAAACCACATCATGAGCACAATCCGCAGGGAACGTGAGATGGGGGCTATCAATGATTGCAGATTCCTTTACCACATTTTTGTTGTCCATCAACATATAGGGTGCCATGAATTCAGGCAACAATGGTGCTGTGGGAACTAATACAGGCTTCATCAAAGATAACTCAGGGTACGCAAAAGGTACTGACATAATAGGTTTTGATTCAAAAGTAGCATGGACTAACTCCGCTTCCTTTTCTGGAGGGCAAGGAGCAACTATGAGTTCAGTTGGTGTTTCTACGATGATAGGTTTTTTAGTCAGTTCCACAAATGGTTCAGGTTTGAACTCAGGTAAAACTGGAGCGGGAGGAATAACAACCGGTTTCAATTCCAGCACTTCCATTTTGACAGGATCTTCAACTTTAACTGACGGTTCTAAGGGTACGTATGTTGGTAAAATCGGGGCCTCAGGAATTATCTTGGGTTCTACGATTTCTTCTACAATTTCAACGGTCGCTAGTAATGCAGGGCTTTCTTCTAATTTCTCTCTACGATATCTACGGGTAATTTGGGCAATGTAAAAGGAGGAAGCTCTGGTGCTTGGGGAATGACTAGGGGTTTTTCTTCAATTAACTCAGAGATGATCGGGGCTTCGACGTATTCAGAAATGTACGGTTGTAACAAGGGCGCTTCAGGTATGATTATTGGCTGCGTAATTTCAAATAGCTTATCCTCTGGAATGATCTTAGCTTCCTCAACTACTACCTTTGACATTTCTAATGGAAGTAGTACAGGGGCAGTTGGTATGGTTTCAGTTTCTATAATTTCTACTTCTGACTCAGCATTTTTAAAACTTATGGGTTCTTCGACGAATACCGGGGCAGGTAATTCAACCGGAACATAAGAAGGTAACTCAGGGGCTTCTGGAATCACCACAGGACGGATGGTTTCAAGTACTTCAACTTTTTCAGTTTCAGGCACCGATGCAACTTCTTTTATAAATACGGGTTCCATTAGCTTTTCAAATGCTGGAAGCTCTGGAGCTAGGGGTACGACGATAGGTGCTTTTGTTTCTTCAATTTTAACGATAATTGGCGCTGACTCAACTTTCGGGATAATAACACGTTCAAGTTCACCTGTGAGGCAAGGTTCCTCTATCACTAGGGGCGTCTCAGGGATGATAACTTGTTGTGGTACTGTATTTATTTCTATAATTTCTTTTATTTCTGGTGATGCAGCAAATTCTTTTTCTATAATGCGAAGAGGTTCATCCATCACTGGCATTACAGGTAAAGGCCCCAATGGATATAATGTCTTACAATCATCTTTTTCAATTGCAGCAATCACTTCTTGGATCTGAGGTGGCATTTGTTCTGCTGATAGCATAAATTGCGGCTTGAAGAACACATTAGTGCCTTTTTGAATAAAGTTTGATATGAATGGAGCTTTGTCCGGTGATGAATAGTATTCAGTTATTTTTTCAGGGAAACTGTTCAAATTTTTACTGATTACGATTTCGGTAGGCAAAGATGGTATAAGAGGACCAGCAGATACTGCTGTCCTAGTAGAAAAAGCACAAGCCCCGACGCAATCTGAAAATATTAAAATTATTGATCATAACTTGCCTCCATGTTCCAATTGAGTATATTGTATTTTTAACTAATATTTAATTCTAAAGGCTATATTCTAAAAGATGCCACTGTAAAATGAAATTATTCAAACATTATTGTTATTACTTCATCTTCAATTTAATATCCTCTGAAATAACTCTTTGAGGACAACTAGAATGAAATTAGGGCTAATAATTTTAAAATAAGTAGTCACTACAGAAAATGTTCAACAACCACTTGAGTTAAACCAAACTTATTTTTTTTATTTTCTTGAAGAAATATACAACTATATTACACACAAAATACCATAATTATAATAAGCACACAATTAATTACAGTTATCATTTTAAAAATTACTCAATAAAATTATAAATTTCATCATATAAATCTAAACCAATAACACAATTATTTTTCGGATAAATTAAAAACCACAAAAAAAATGAAGTCAATTAAATAGTGTGCATGCAATGCCAATTCTAATAAATTATGTGTCGAATTCGTTTTTAAATGAGTTAAAGGGGTAACGCTGCCAGTGTCTTCGGAACTTTACCAAAGGGGGTTCTTTTAATTATTTTATTTAGTTATTATTTTTTTTTATTTTAGTTATAATATTTAATTTTTAAGGTTTTTAGTTGTTAGTAATAAATATTTAGTAAGAAAACATAAATTATATAAGATTAAATAATTTTCATGAATATTTTTAAATGAGTTTAAATTAGACTTGAATTAAGTAATCGGTATTTGCGATAATACTATTTAGTGTTAAAAAATTAATAAAATCAAATTAAAAAAAATGCTTAGCGCTTAAAACTTATTGATTAGGTATGATTCAGTTCTTACCATAATGTTTTGACGCTCAGCAGATGAATGATGTACATTTCAAAATTATGTGCCTATTTATACATTTCTAATTCCTCTTCGAAAATGTGCATCAAGATAATTATGGATTAAATTTATAATAACAAACTTGTCTTATAATAAGTGAACTAATTTATAAAATATGACCTCGCAATTAATTTCTCATAAGTAATTATAAAGAATCTTTATGATTAGACTTGAAAAACACAAATTTTTGATTTATTTGGATATAATAATTAATCATTGTGTAAATATTCGTACTTATTTATTCATATTAATCTTGGTTTACTCATTTATGAATTCTGATGAGTAAAGGGTTCATCTATTTTTAAAAATAGTAAGTAAGTGAGGAAACCTGCGCACACCTGTGAAGAGATTCAAAGGTTGTGTGTGAAGTCGGCCAATCCACACTAGGTCGCGTAGTGTGGGGATGGGGACATAAATTGGCCTGAAGATGATGAAGGGTTCATCTGATTTTGTAGTTATTTTTTCTAAGTTGTCTGGTTCCCTGGAAAAAATATTAATAAGCTTATGTAGACTCCTGCTAGCAGTCGGGCCCATTCATAGCTTTAATTATAGTGATAAAATGACGGCATTAACTTTCCTAATGTTTTATCATGAGTTATGTTAAGTGTTTATATCGCTCGGGAGGTCGCATCGTGAAAACTTTGTGCATATTTTCCAGTAAAATTGGGACATTGCAGGCTGAACGGTCTAAAGTCTGAACATAATGATAATTACGTGTTTCAAAGGACATGTTAAGCTGTCGATCCCGCCTTCAACCTCAGGATGGTAGTGATTCCACTAATCAGCATTGGGCATGTTTGTTTACTGCCCAGACTCCCCATAACTACGCTCTACCTCATAATACGCCTGTAACATAGATTCGGATGTTATACAATAGTAGCAGTAGTATAGATTGGGATGTTCTAGGCCAATTATGATTTATGAGTAAAGGATACCCATACGCCGGATTGACAAACGAAAATCCATTTTCTAACGACGTCAAAAAAGTCTGACAATAGGTATCGAACACAATAAACTACGACTATTTTCAATTCGGTCTAAGTGTTTCGCATCTTCCTTTATGAAATAGAATAGAAAATATTAGAATTGTCTACATGCGTCTGTGTTACCATAACATACACACATATGTCACATATAACCCTTTTCACTCTTTATTTGATTCGAGGTTCTACGGAAAAAAGGGCCACGAAAGCTTGGTGTCGGACGTAGAGGTTGGTTTCATTTAACATCTGATTGACGTTCCTAACGTTGTCGTTATGGACATAATTATCTTTGATTTTAGTTGTTTCAACAATTAAAATACATTTAAGTAGTTTAATATTTACTTTAAAAAAACTATTTCATATATTTTTTTTTTGCCATCCAGAGGCCCCAAAAATTAACTAATGGGTCTCAAAGCTACGAATACTCGAATACTACTTTAGTCATAGTTCATATTGGCCTAAAACGTGTCCAATGTTCCACAGTTTAATCGTACGCAGCATAAAATGTTTGGACCGCACTGCGACCGAAACTGTAATTCCAAACAAAGGCCCGTCACATTTAAATAGACAAGATTTATGACCTCGAGATGTAGGGTTAATTCAAAGCGCCCTTGCAAAACCAAAGTCTGATGCAGAAATAATAGGTCGCTTGATATCATTGTTTCATCGCGGTTCCGTAACGGTTATGATATAATAATAATATATTTGAACTAGTTTTTCCTCGCGGTTTCCCTCACATTAAGAAGAATTATATTTCATCCCATATTTTATACCTTTAGGGGTGGAAATTATCAAATTCCTTTTTAAGGACCTACGTCATTG
The DNA here is from genome assembly GCA_019425675.1 of Leucinodes orbonalis. Taxonomy (NCBI): domain Eukaryota; kingdom Metazoa; phylum Arthropoda; class Insecta; order Lepidoptera; family Crambidae; genus Leucinodes; species Leucinodes orbonalis. Next base: position 10,731 of record PQWD01002050.1, on the reverse strand, counting down.
TTGTTTTGTGCATGCAAAGTCTCAGACCGGTCGGTTTAAAATTGATAAAGTTCCATACAAACTTTCATCCCCTATTTTATCCCGTGGGGGGTTGAATTAAAATCCTTTCTGAGCAGAAGCCTACTTAATAACATCTACCTGCTTGCCAAATTTCAGCCCGATCCATCTTATGGTTTGGGCCGTGCGTTGACAGATCACTATGTCAGTCGATCATTAAGTTTATATATATTTAGTTTGACTAGTTTTAAAAAACCCCGTACAATAATCAATAAGAGGTTATTTCCAGTCGCAATGTATTGTTGCAGAACATTCTTTGCCTTTGGAAAACTTACCTTTGTACATCTAGATAAAATAAAATGAACGGTTGCTTTGTGTCCTTTGTGCGTTTATACACTTGAATTTATTTTTATACTATCCAAGGTATGACTATCAATGTATGAATGAAGCTGCAAAGATATCTTAATAGATAAGTGCTTTTTCTAAGCCTAATTTGAATAAATAAATTTTGACTTTGATTAAATGGATGGAATGGAACAACGAAGAATACTAATTTTAATCCAGTACATCTTTAAAGTTGATACCGGTGTCCACGGCGTCAATTGTGTAAAATAGTCATATCTCCAACGACTGTCATCATAATTTTCGTTATTATATAAACTAGAATATAGTCTTTTATGTTTCATTGGTTATGATATATGATAGAAGAATTTTGATAGGTCGCTAAACTGGTGTGTAACTGCAAACTACAAAGATCTCTTATCTTTCTAGTTTGCAGTCGGAATCTAATTAAGAAATTAAATCTGGTGGCCGGACTACTTTATTGGTATACTATTTATTGTCCTTGATCTTGTCGAGTCAATATGAATTTATCAAATTGGAGATGATAATGCGATCAATATTGGGCCCCTACGATCGCCCTTTCATTTACCAGCTAGGGAACCGGGAAACCGCACGAAAATGGACGGTTCGGGCGGGCAAGACAGTAGTAAGTGTTCCATTGTCAGAGGGGCATCACAGTCACACAGACTACTTATGGCATATCCTACCATTACTCAATTTTCACGGCAACTTTAATTTCAAGAGATGAAGCCGAAGGTCGTTTTCGCAATGCTTAGTGAACGGTAGAGTTCGGTTTCCCACAGCTAATTAGATAAGAAAAAGGCTATATGTGCTGTTTTGGTGCAAGAGATATATATTTTTCAGTCACCAGTTTAGTTCAGTTAAAGGCTCAATCTCTATAACTATAGTGTGATAAAAGCCTAGTTACCAATTTGCCAATGTACCGCCATGCTCATCAATTTCTGACACGCGTTAACCTAAGAACCAGGAATTCGCTGCTTATACAGATACTTTGACCTCTGAATAATAATATCTTATTATTGGACTGTGAAAGACGTACTGAATATTAATAAGCATACCCGGTTTTGGGTATAATAGGGTTAACCTAATATAGTATTGTACTTTGGGATTAATACGGACCACGCGTTGTTTTGAAAAGTAAATAAAATAAGACTTTTTTTATGTTATGAACTGAATGGGATTTTACTAAACTGATGGTAAGTGATATGCCTGTCTTTGACAAATGTAGGTAGTGTTGAAGAAAACCAATAACATTTAATTATTACTAATTTCAGCCGACTCGAGTCTGCGTCCGTCAACAGAGACAAAAAATAGTAAAGTCTCTTATTTCCAGTATTTTCACTTCCATTGACTATTATTTAAATACTTATTGCTTGGGCATAAGTCTTAAGTTCATCAAGATACCGTTTTAACACATAACTAGCCCATCCCAGATTCGCACGGGTGGTCATAATTGTTCCATGGCCAATAGTTTTCGCAGCGCATGCGACGAAAGACGTTTTAAAGCACATTTCACACCCTGTGTAACTTACGTTTTAGTAAGGATCCCAAACCTTTTTTAACTAAATATTGATACCTATGCAACTCAGTGTGAACGTAGCTTTGCAATGGTGAAAGATTTTTTGAAATCGGCACAGTACTTTTTGAGTTTATTCATTACAAACATACACTCAAAAATAAAAATCTGTCATCTTTATATTATTATATAGGTATACATTTTATTCAAATTTGCCATATACATATTAGAGCATCAGTGGCTCAATGGTATGGACTGTCGCCTTCCTCCCGCCACGTCCCAATGTGTTTACAAATTTTCGAAAATATATGTACGTTATCCGACGCTCTTACGGTGAAGGAAAACTTCGTAAGGAAATCTTCATGCACGCCTGCGAAGAGATTCGAAGGTTGTGTGTGAAGTCGTCCAATCCGCACTGGGCCCGCGTAGATGACTAAGGCCTAATCACCCTATACGGGTAGGCTAGTGCCCCTCGGTGGGGACGTTTAATGAGCTGATGATGATGATATTAGAATTATTAGTTTTCTCACCAAAATCTCAAACGAAAGGCCATTAGCGACGCAAAGTTCTCTCGAAGCTTCCCAAAGACGACTAATTGAATACTCTCACCCCAATTTTATTATCAACCGCTTCTATCGCAGTATCGTAATTAAATAATTACTCCACGCCATTCGCGACAACTCGATTTAATCATGTCAAATTGTTTGAATATTTGATAGATGATGGACGTTTTGCACGTAATTACGAATATCTCTCGGAACAATAATAGTTATTATATATAATATTTGATGCTATTGTTGATATTGTACGCGTTTCAATGATTAGTTCTCGGTTGGCCATTACAAACACTTTAATTTTGGTACTTTTCCTAGTTTCAGTGTAGTTTCTGGATGTTAAATATAGGTTTAATTATACAAGTTAATAAGATGTCTTTATACATACATACTTAGATTTTTGGTGTGAACCCTCTTTATCATATAAATTTTTGAGTATATATTAAAATTAGAGTAAAGTATTTAATCGTCAAAGATAATTACTCGATTGTACAAACCTGTTAAATAATGAATATATCGATCAAGATCAAGAGTAATTTTTAATAGTTTTTGTCAAAAAACACAAAACCACAACGTCGTCAAAATGAATTTTTATTTTGCCATATTTATTATTGTATAATAAGTATATATGTATTTGTCCTAATTTATAGCCACGATAATGAAATCATTTCATCTCTTAATAAGAGAAAGTTAAAGGAAGGAAATAGTAATTAGTTATGTGACTGACCTGTGTCAGGGATTACAGACGCTATGTTTCAATGCTTGATGTTATAAGACATTAATACACAATTCCCAATAACCCTACTCTTAAGGGCAAATATTATGCAGCAAAGATCGGCAACAAGCGATCTTCCATTCTAACCGTTAACATAGCAATACTTATGTTCTATATTACTGAGGATGGTTTTTGCACGTAAACCTTGAAGCCATTGTGCGTGAGCCATAGCGACCTGTTGGTGGACAAGCCGGCATTGGTTAGGTAATTATTTTTTATCCATAGTATTAAATAATTAATTATTATTGTAATTAATAAATCCGGAAACTAAAGAAAAGCTAACTAGAGTCATACCACTAATGAGACATAATAAACAACCTTGATGAACTAGAAATTAGGTTTAATTGTCTTTATAATCATCGTTTAAAAATACAAATATATTGTTCTTTTTACTATGTTGGCATCTGATGCTATTTATATATCAGTGAATCAGACGCAGAGCATTTGTGATGTCAGTATGTTCAGTCACGGTATCCAGAGATTTACATCATGTCTCACTCACCCTTTTGCCCACACATCATCTTCATCATCAGTTCATTCAAAGTCCCCACCGAGGGGCACGAGCCTACCCGTTTAGGCCTTAGTTGTTCACGCGGGCTCAGTGCGGATTGACTGTATGGGTAAAAGGGTCGGTGGCTCAATGGTGTGGACTGTTGCCTTCCGATCAAGAGAGGTTCAAATCCCGCCACATACGAAAGTATTATCGAAATTATATGCACGTTTATCCGACGCTCTTACGGTAAAGGAAAACATCGTGACGGAATCTGCGCAAGCCTACGAAGAAATTCAAGGGTTGTGCGTGAAGTTGGCTAATCCGCACTGGGATCCACATGCGGACATGGACTACTAAGGCCTATTCACCCTTTACGAGTCGTGCCCCTTGGTGGGGATGTATGAGCTGATTATGATGAATTTAATTTCTGATATTGTTGAGCAACTGTCGAAATAACAATATTATGAAATATGCAGTCACGAATGCAGGTCAGACTCTGGTAATGATATTCATTAGAGGCTTCCACGGCTATCAAATTTTTAAGCTAAATACTTAAAACATGCGAATGTATTTTACTGTGTCTGAAACTGGAAGTATTTTTTAAGGTTAACATGGTTTGTGGCTATGAGGTGGCTGGCTCTGCAAAAGTATGGGTAACATTATATTGTCATATCAAGCCCTAAAAAAAAATATTATATCTATGTAGATGCACAAACTCACTCAAAGTGTCCACGGCAAAATTATGCGTCGTTTTACATTCAGCAAAATTTTCATTCATTATCACATCACTCGGCACATGTCATAAGGATATAAAAGTGCCGTAGCCGAAGCACGAGCCAGGCTCGTGCTTTCAATGGCGCGGTAAAGTCAAAATTTAAAATTAATCATCATCTCATCATCATCAGCTCATTAAACGTCCCCACCGAGGGGCACGAGCCTACCCGTATAGGGTGATTAGGCCTTAGTCGTCCACGCGGGCCCAGTGCGGATTGGACGACTTCACACACAACCTTCGAATCTCTTCGCAGGCGTGCATGAAGGTTTCCTCACGATGTTTTCCTTCACCGTAAGAGCGTCGGATAACGTACATATATTTTTCGAAAATTCGAAAATACATTGGTACGTGGTAAATAATTAATATATCATATAAATATAACAAAAACCATGTGTAGGGCGTCTGGACATTTTTTTAGTTAATGTTTCTTCGTGATGGTGTATCTAATCAGTTTATTGTTTATCTAAGACCTATATCGATGTACTTGGTAGCTTCAAATAACGAACATGGTACTCGTACCTATATACCAAACGTTAACGTTAAGGATCAAGGAAGATTCAATTTTAAAATTGGAATTTTCATATACTCTGCTTCTAGAAAGCTCTCTGAACCAACAATAATCGAATAATAGAGTCGATGTCCAATAAAGCGTTCGGTTCCGAATCGGATCTTGACTAATTGAATTTGCTTGTTCTACGGTTTTATTGCGCAGACACGAGGAACGTCCGGCCGGGTATATATGTACCTACTTAGTGCAGGAGGATAGTCGATCGATTACGTTAAGTACCTTTTAATGTGACCGAATATATTTGATAACGACCAGTATAGTAGGTTAGAGTATGGACCCACTTACTATTTGACCAGCAGTAAAATAATGACATGATGTTTGCGAAGTAATAGATTTCGAACTGTTGCTGGTTATAAATTATTAGTGATTTTTTGATAATAGTCATAAAGACTCACCTAAGATTTGCTAAACTATAACTTGATCTATTACCTTTCAAATCACCTTTCGATTGTATCGATATTATCAAAACTGTCGATAGTTTTTGCAATTGTCATAAGCAATAGTATTCGATACTATCGTGAATATCAATTTGACGATAAGCTTCGACAGTATCAAAACATGCTTCTGTATCAATGGTTTTCGCTCTTTCGGGCTATCAATACTATTGATTTTGCCCGACTATCGATAGCATGTCGATAGTGGACTATCGAGCGGCAACACTAGCCACCAATCCGCATGAGGGCTTCTATTGTTTACGGCTCAGTCTCCCCTTATTAAATCAGTGTGAGAAAAACTTTGCTTTGCAGTGAGGTACGACGTTCAAGGTTAATTAAAAAAATGATTCGATAACTTCTTAAGAAGTTTTTGAATCATAAGTAGCGATATAAAAGCAATTTAAATTAGATATTTTAACCCGTCATTATTTTTTTTAACTATAAATTGCATGTATTATTGTGTGATAAAGACCTAAGACCCCCAAGAGCTTACCTTAAAAAATAGACATATGCTGTCGCGGACTTTTTGTAGACCTTTAAAATAGAAACGATACTCTCATACATGCCTTTTGCATAACTTTATCCGTTTACGCAACGGAAGCTCAAAGTATAAAAAAATCCTCCCTGTTTTGAAACATTCTTTATTGCTCTGCTTCTATTGCTCGAGCCTATAGCCTTCTTCGATAAATAAGCTATCTAACACTGAAAGATTTTTTAATCGGACTATTAGTTTCTGAGATTAGCGCGTTCAAACAAACAAACAACTCTTTAGCTTTATATTATTAGTATAGATATGTGGTATTATGTATGATGAATTGTTTGATATCCACATACAGCATTGCATGCTGTGTTATTGTACGCGCCTTTTCTATTTACTTTGGTGTCCACGGAAGATCAGCGTTATAGTATTGAATATACTTCCCAGTTGAAAGGCCGGCAACGCATTTCAGTGCCCTCTGGTATTGCAAATGTACGTGGGCGGCGGTGACATTTACCATCAGATGAGCCGTTTGCTCAGTTGCCTGCTATTGCATAAAAAAAACTTTCACAATGCTGAGTAGGCTCAATCAATTTATTTAGTTCGTAAGAGATTTATTGTGTGTTAACTTAAACAATGAACCTAAGAACAATGCTTAAGTTAATTAAGTACTTTCCTTATTTGAAACCGCTGAATAAAAAATATTGGATTTGATATTTTTCAAATTATTCCTAAAACCGTTATTTTCAACTGTGAGTTCCATCACCAAAATGTAAATGTTTCCATGAATAGTTCTACTGGATGCTCTCGGCGGGGTTTGAACGTCACGTATCGAAAATTAAGTTTGATAACTTAACTAAGCTTAACGAGATTACAGTTATGAAGCGCGGCAAACGCTTCGTTTAACTGCATGTAGTTATGCCAATCACGTCGTTTTTCTGTTATTGAAATGGTTTTATATTGTTTCTTCGAGTGTTCGAAATTAATGTACGTTTATTTAAATTTAAAGGCGAGAAATCGGCCAATCCGCACCGGGCTTGCGAGGATGACTAAGGCCTATACACTCTTTGCGGGAAGGCTCTTACCACTCATCATCATCAGCTCATTAAACGTCCCCACCGAGGGGCACGAGCCTACCCGTATAGGGTGATTAGGCCTTAGTCGTCCACGCGGGCCCAGTGCAGATTGTATGACTTTACACACAACCTTTGAATCACTTCGCAGGCGTGCATGAAGGTTTCCTCACGATGTGTTCCTTCACCGTAAGAGCGTCGAATAACGTACATTTAATTTCGAAAATCGAAATCACATTGGTACGTGGCGGGATTTGAACCTCAGCCCTCCCGGTAGGAGGGCGACAGTCCACACCATTGAGCCACCGACGCTCTCCACTCTCTTGCCACTCGGTGGGGACGTATAATAAGCTGATGTGATGACGATGAAATTATTGTTTACTAAAATTTACACAATGCAACGTAGCCCTAAGATAGATCAATTGTGAAAATCGGGTATGTGTTTGTTCGGGTTACATCTTAAATGACTGGACCAATTTTGACGGGACTTTTATTGGCAGGTAGCAAATGTAAAAAGGAAAAACTTAGGCTACTTTTATTTTAGAAAAATTTTTTCAGGTAAATTAAGTAATATTATCGCACGGCGCGTAGTTATTTAAAAAAAATGGTATAAAGTTGGCATGTCTTTACTGCAGGAGAATATCTCATACCGCGGGGCAAACAGCTAGTATTATAGATAAATGTTGGCAAAGCACTGTCATTCTTTTTTTCTTTTTTATGTGTGGTACAGTCATGCTTCAGGACGATTGGGTCAGAGGCCGGAGTGATACCATGACTGTACAGAAAACCGGTAAGCTGCAACGTACTTGTTATTTATATACCCTTCATAAAAATTTGACATCAAGACGCGTTGGACCAGTATGACGAAATAAGTTAAGAAATAATTTTTTTTCACATTTTGAACGCCAATGATACTTATTCTGTCTGGATTCATAGCTTTTCATTCGGGGACGCCCTTAGGATCGTTGTGTAAACTTTAAGGCTGAGAGCCATCTGCGCTCGCCGATTGCTCGGTGAAGCTGTAAAGGCCATCTGCGGCCAAAAGCAGTAGTTAGTTCGAAAAAAACATGGTTTCCTGGCGTTCAAAAGGTTAATGACGATTGAGAAAGGCTTTTTCAAGTTGACGCTTTAGCTGCAGTTGTAGTTTATGGGTTTGGATACAAAGTATGTATAAAATTAAAATTAAAGGGTTGTATATATAAAATCAAACCTCCACAACATTTAATAAATCTGTTTATTTTATCTGTTTATCCAACTCTCTTTTATATACTCATAAAGATTTCAAATTTACAGTGGTCTGTTATCTTTTATATATTTATATTTTCATATATTGGTACTTACATATATCTTTCACAATTAAATAGTATCGCTAGACACATATAGAAACGCAGATTTGTATATTTATATGAAATTGTAAATAGGACGAAGCAAGTTCTTACAATAAACAAACTAATTAACTTTAACTTAGGTAAACATTTCTAAAAAAAGTTGACACAGTTTTTTTGCTATAAATTCAGAAGGAAATATGAATATAATAACGTATATGAGTAGTTACATAAGTGATCGATAAGTGATATTAAATTTGTTATATTTATAATACTCTTTTCTAATCATAAGTACATTATGTGCAGTTACCCTAGAACCCAACTCATTATTATATAGTTTTGTTATATAAGTCAAAAACATCAATAATGCTCTGTTCAATTGCCTATAATATTTTATAAATATTTATTCATATTAACGAAATAAAATACAGTTTAAACAAGTTTTCAGTCTTCAGAAATCGTATAGGTATCTACTTAAGGAATGATAGGTTAAAAACAGTTATTTGGAAGTGAAAAGTATTTTTGATGAAATAAAAATATAATTCTTTACAATAACAATATACTATGCTTCATATACCCGTTATAAGTATTGTATTTATTTACATTTTATTTAATATAAATATGGAGATACCTTTATATAAACAAAATAATAAAAATTACTTTTTAGTTAAGATTTTTCTAATTTGGCACTGCGTATATATAGAATTGGTGCAATCGATAAATTTCTACACAATTTCGTTCGTTTAGAATTGAGCTTTTAATTTTTCTTAAACAATTGGACTCATTATTTACATGAATAATATATTTTGACACATATATCGAATAACTTTTAAATACATCTAATTCAAATAGTAATACTTTATTCCACCTATCTATTACACCACCATCAAAGGAAACACTAAACTAACACAGAACTACAAACACTTTACACACTTCGTTGATTGTTATTATACACTTAACCCTTTGAACGTCAATGACAACTTTAGTTATTAGACACAATAGATGTTCCATTGTGTCAGGATTTTTGGTGTTCAATAGGTTAATAGTGGTACGAGCGAAGCGCAGCCGCACGCAGATATGTGTCGCGAGATTCGCGAGTGTCGCAACTCGCGGGTGTGTCAACCAGCGGAAGGGGGGCGGGGCTCTCAGAGCGCGGGCAGCAAGGGGCTCGGGGAGCGCGCCGGCCGCCGCACGCCGCCGCTCCACGGCTCAGCCATCATATCCTCGTCTCCCTGCACACGCGCACTCGACATACTCTCAGCGTCACACTCCTCAACTTCCCAACTCTGAGTACGAGATGTTGATATCATTTAACCTTAGAGTAGGGTAGCTATGGGAGCTCTACGCCACGAACGCATGCAATATACTACGAGTCGCTGGGTACTAAGGGTTACGTGCGGAGCAGTGCGAGTGATTAAACCACGTATTACGGTGTCAACACTTACATATAAGAGGTAATTACCATCATCGTGTGTGGCGTCGGCGGCCCCATCGGGGGAGCGGGGACGGACGGGGCGGGGAGGGGCCATCGGAGGGGGCGGCGCGGGGGGTGGCTCAGGGGATGCGGCCGCCGGCGAGAACGAGGATGGTGCGAGTGGTGATTGAGCTGGAACAAGCGGCTTCGTTTAGTTAATGGTATTGATAGCCTATTTCATCTATTAACCCTTTGAATGCCAATGACATCAGGCGTCTAATGCCTAAAGGCGTCAAGAAACGATAGATTTTCTATTGTGTCAGGATTTAAAGGGTTAACCACAGGGATTCCAAACATAATAGAAAATCTATTACTTTTGTTGAATATATGAAACCAAGACGGTTTATGTTTCAAGACCGGTATCAATAGTAATGTGGTGTAATTAAAAAACTTGGGATGTTTACTTCACTAATAGATTCATTATCAATCGAATTAAGTGCAAGTTAAAATTACAGTAGCAATGATTCACTCAAATTGGTAACAAGTCGGCTATAAGTCCAAAGTTCCGGACATGTGTCCTGTGCAGTACAAGAATTCCTAAATTTTAATACGTGTTTTTGGGCTAGGGTTACATTAAAGATAGTATATATATATTAATATCTGTGATTAAAGGTAATCTTCTAGCGTGAACCCTGATGGAATCAGTAATTTTCCATATATATTGATATATATATTGACATATTGATATATCGGCCATAGGTTTCGTGTCATGCATACCGCGTTTTGGGGCAACGCTAAAATACGTAGATTCTGGAACGACACTGACGTCCGCACTTATAGCACGCAAATTGTGGGGCCCGAGGCACCGGAATGCTCATCGTATTAAGCCGTTTAACTAACATAACTATGAAATCAGTGTTTATAAAATATTTTACATTAAGAAGTTGTTTAAAAATTAAGGTTGTA